>CM042441.1:1271560-1273017 GCA_023631565.1 Gymnocephalus cernua
AAACCGTTGAAAAACATCAAAAATACAACAACAAAAAAACATCGGGAAAAAAGCGTCAAAATCACTTCATAACGTTAGTCAAAACCGTCAAAAGTGTAAAAAACATCGGAAAAAAGGTCGAACCTAAAAAATAAAACAATAAAACGTAAAAAAAAAGCATAAAAAATGAGAAGCAGCAGCTCAGTTCCTGATTGGCCAGCAGAACATCAACTCGTCTTCTAATCCGGGTCGTCTGGCAGTCGGACCAATCCGGTACTTCACCCGAAGGATACAACTAAGTACTTTCTACAGCGTAGGGGGGGAATGGAGTCACCTGTACATGAAAGTCTAACAGATGGTAAATACTTAAACTTTTACAATACATACTGTAGTGATTCATCTGACCCTGTGCTCCCCTAAAGGCCCCCTCATCATGATCTAAACTAAAGAGTAACTACCGCTTTTTTCAACCTGGACGCCATGTTCCCATGTTTTTACTGTAGATAGAGAAAGAGTTAAAGAGTTTTAGTTTAACATGAAACAGCCTCGAAATCACCATCACCAAACTACACCAGACTCCATGTAAATAATCACTACTTTTAGCGTGTATAGAGCCAGACTCCATGTAAATAATCACTACTTTTAGCCTGTATAGAGCCAGACTCCATGTAAATAATCACTACTTTTAGCGTGTATAGAGCCAGACTCCATGTAAATAATCACTACTTTTAGCGTGTATAGAGCCAGGACTCCATGTAAATAATCACTACTTTTAGCGTGTATAGAGCCAGCATATCTCCACATGTAAATGGGTGAATTAAGGGTTTATTCCAACCAGACCAGAGTGGTGATTGTTGGAACAGTGGAAAGATGAACCAAGATGACTTTTGGTAGTTTTATTAGTTTCTGTCCACTTTGAATGAAGTGTGTTTAACGCTGATAAAAGTCACTGATTATTTACATGGAGTCTGGTGGAGTTTGGTGATGGTGATAGGAAGTGGTTGTAAAGTGTGCAAACCAATACGATCCGTCCTCCTCTGTTATTCAATAACTCTGTTTTGTAAACCAACTCTAAACTGTGACCTTTAACCCCCCCCCCTCTCTTCCTGCAGCCCCGACAGCGAGAGGACCCCCCCTCCTGGCCCTCAGCCATGGGGCCCGGTGTCGTCCGGCGCCCGGCAGCGCCAACGGCTCCGGAGACATCCGCAGCCCGTCTCTGTCCAGCGACGAGCAGAGCTCTGAGGCCAGTCTGATCACGGAGAGCGGCGGCGGCGGAGGAGGAGCGGGGGCGGGACGCCGCTTCCTCCCGACACACCGGACAACCTGACCCTCCGCTCTGCTGGACAGCGCGGCGGGAAAACGCTCTGGGATCTGCACAGGTGAGACGGGAGACTTTCTGATTGTTTCCAAAGGACTAGCAGGGCTGTTCCTGCATTGAGGACTTTATGGCGCCCAATGAAATTGGGGATCGAAACAAA
>CM042441.1:1273217-1295717 GCA_023631565.1 Gymnocephalus cernua
TGGAGGCGGAGCTGAGCAATCTGAGGTGTCTGGACGAGGATCTGAAGATCCGAACGCTGCCGGAGCTCCAGAGCCTCGTCAGCGATCAAGAACAACAACTGGAGCAGCTGCAGATACAACACCAACAGGTACAGTAACACAACATCTGGGGGGGGGGGGGGGGGGGGGGGGGCAGCCAGGCTGAGGAGGAGCGACTAGGTCAGCCAGGCTGAGGAGGAGAGACTAGGTCAGTCAGGCTGAGGAGGAGCGACTAGGTCAGCCAGGCTGAGGAGGAGAGACTAGGTCAGCCAGGCTGAGGAGGAGCGACTAGGTCAGCCAGGCTGAGGAGGAGAGACTAGGTCAGCCAGGCTGAGGAGGAGAGACTAGGTCAGTCAGGCTGAGGAGGAGAGACTAGGTCAGTCAGGCTGAGGAGGAGAGACTAGGTCAGTCAGGCTGAGGAGGAGAGACTAGGTCAGCCAGGCTGAGGAGGAGAGACTAGGTCAGCCAGGCTGAGGAGGAGCGACTAGGTCAGCCAGGCTGAGGAGGAGAGACTAGGTCAGCCAGGCTGAGGAGGAGAGACTAGGTCAGTCAGGCTGAGGAGGAGCGACTAGGTCAGTCAGGCTGAGGAGGAGCGACTAGGTCAGCCAGGCTGAGGAGGAGCGACTAGGTCAGTCAGGCTGAGGAGGAGAGACTAGGTCAGTCAGGCTGAGGAGGAGCGACTAGGTCAGTCAGGCTGAGGAGGAGAGACTAGGTCAGCCAGGCTGAGGAGAGCGACTAGGTCAGTCAGGCTGAGGAGGAGCGACTAGGTCAGTCAGGCTGAGGAGGAGAGACTAGGTCGAGTCAGGATGAAGTAATTCGTGTTCACGGCTCTCTTTAACAGACCGCGAGGTCGATTACAGATTTACTGATGCTAAAATGGAGAACAGTCTACGCATTATACACATACTTTACACATACTTTTAGCAGCAGCTTCTTATGGAAGTTTGATTCCAAATTATTTTATTATTATATATATATTATTATTATTATTTGTAAAAAAGAAACAGGGCCGCTGTAATGAAACAGCGAGAGAAAGCGAAGCAGACGCGACACGACTGCACGCGTGCAAGCCAACCCTGAAGCCCCATGAAGTTCTATCTATAATTACGACAAAAACGTTGAACAAAGGGACAATTCTTTTGAAAAACGCCACAAAAATATTGAATCAAAACGTTGTAAAAAGCACAAAAGAATTATAAAAAAGCAATAAAAACAGCAAAAAAAGTAAAAAATAAAACTCTGCGGGTATTACCCTAAAAAGCTCACCTGGATTATTCAAATGAACTAACTGCATCTGCGTCACGTTCTCCAGGACACGCAGGGTCTCCTGGCGCAGACGTCAGGGGGCGTCGCCGTAGCGATGCAGAACGAAGAAGAGTCATCAGATTTGATCCGTCAGCTGGACGTCCTGAGACAGACGAGCGGGACGCTGCTCGACGAGAACCACTTCCTGTTCAACACCCAGGTACACAGACATCTCCAGCACGCTCTTATTTTGAAATCATGTTCTGTAAAGAGTACAAGTTAAAGTACCCGTTTTTAACAGTTTTTAGTTTTCCCGGGAAGTAAACTCCGCTCTCGGGCTTCAAAGTCCTGTACATCAACACCCCCGCCCCCCCCCCCCCCCCCACCCACCCCCCGACATCCTCCTTACGCCACCAGCCGTGTTCTTACACAGCGGTGTATATATACATACATACATACATGTATGTATACATGTATACATACATACATGTATGTATACATGTATACATGTATGTATATGTGGTGAATACAGCAAAAACAAACGTGGAGTGCTTACGAATTACAGTGTTTAACTTTTTGAAGCTTTTTGATTGAATGGTGAATGAGAACAGGCTGGGTTGTGATGTTGTAACTTTGTGATGTCATTCCCCGGCTGCAGTGACGGTGCAGAGACCCGGAAACGCTGACCAATCAGAGCAGACTGGGCTGTTTAAGGAGGCGGGCTTATATAACCCTTGTGTTTCCTTCCTGTCAACCATGAAGGAAACGCTTTTGTCTTCCCTATCTCAATGTTTTTAGCCACTTTTTAAATTATATTATTTATAATAATAATAACAATAATAAATTGAATTTATATAGCGCTTTTCATAGACTCAAAGTCGCTTTACAGGGAGCTAGATTAGAAGGTAAAACAAAACTGGACAAGACAAGACAAGACAAAACAAAACAAAGCAAAAGAAAACAAGACAAAGCAAAACAAGATACAGTCACAGAAGAAAAGGGGGCTACAGATAGGCAGAGGTGAAGAGATGGGTCTTGAGGCGGGACTGGAAGATGGCGAGGGACTCAGAGGTGAAGAGATGGTCTTGAGGCGGGACTGGAAGATGGCGAGGGACTCAGAGGTGAAGAGATGGTCTTGAGGCGGGACTGGAAGATGGTGAGGGACTCAGAGGTGAAGAGATGGTCTTGAGGCGGGACTGGAAGATGGTGAGGTACTCAGAGGTGAAGAGATGGTCTTGAGGCGGGACTGGAAGATGGTGAGGTACTCAGAGGTGAAGAGATGGTCTTGAGGCGGGACTGGAAGATGGCGAGGGACTCAGAGGTGAAGAGATGGGTCTTGAGGTGGGACTGGAAGATGGCGAGGGACTCAGAGGTGAAGAGATGGGTCTTGAGGCGGGACTGGAAGATGGTGAGGGACTCAGAGGTGCGGATCTCTTGGGGGAGGGAGTTCCAGAGCCTGGGAGCTGCCCTGGAGAAGGCTCTGTCGCCCATTTTATGGCGTTTTGTTGCTTTATTCCGGTGTTTTTGATGCTTTCTTCCGGTGTTTCTGCCGTTTTTTTTCATTGTTTTTGTTGCTTTTTCCCAACGTTTTTGTCATGTTGTTTTTTAATTTTATTTTAATTTTATTTTTCAACGTCCCATATTTTCTGATATCATTTTTTTTAAACAGACAAATTTGACAACATGAGAGACGCTAAAACGGAGCATTTCAGATGGACAGTATGAGAAAAATGAGTTTAGTTTTTACATTAAAGCATGTAAACATGTTCACTAGAAGTGCAAACCTGGAAATGAGCAGAAAACGGGACCTTTAACCACAGTTCTCACTTCACTCGTGGGTTGTTAGAGCATTTCATCTGGTGTGTTGTGTTCAGGTGTCCATGTTGAGTTCTCCGGAGGCGACCTTTGACCCTGCAGCGGAGTCCGAGCTGGCGGAGCGGTGGAGGACAGCAGCGAGTCTGGAAGAAGAGCTGACACATATGCAGGCTCTGGTGAGATAACAGACTATACCGACAACAAATCAAAAAACGCAACACAAATCCAATCGGCGCACATGCATCGTGAAAGAATCGAATCGGGACAAAAACGTATCGTCCCAGCCCTAAACATCACGGCCCGTGGTATCGGCAGTATAGGCAAATACTGAGGGCACCGGCAGTCCAGATGAGCAACGAAAAGTTAAAGATAAGACAAAGAAAAGAATCCGACAAAAACATCAAAAGAAAGCGACAAAAACGTCAAAAGCAGCAACAACAACGTTTAAAAAAATCTAAAATAAATGCCGGAAAAGTGACAAGAACCTCAAAAAGCAATATAAAGGTTGAAAAAAGTGACAAAAACATCTAAAACAGTAAACAAATAGCAAAAAAATGTGACAAAAACATTTGTGGTCTCACTGTGTCCTGGTAGAAGGCGGCCTGTCACTAGCAGCCCTGTAGAGGGGAGACAGCGAGACACAGATGGAGATACTACAGACTGCTGTGATGGCCGAGTGGTTAAGGCGTTGGATTTGAAATCCAATGGGGTTTCCCCGCGCAGGTTCGAACCCTGCTCACAGCGTGCCTCTGAAGGAGAAACATTATTATGGTCTAGTTGTTCCCTCTCTTGCAAACCCTGATTCACACTCGCTTCACCCTGAATATACACTGAACAGAATTATAAACGCAGCACTTTTGTTTTTGCCCCCATTTTTCATGAGCTGAACTCAAAGATCTAAGACTTTTTCTATGTACACAAAAGGCCAAATCAAATATTGAGTTTTTCGCCCCCCCCCCCTCCGGACCTCCCTCAATACAGCAAAACTGAACATTTTAGAGTGTCCTTTTATTGTGGCCAGCCTAAGGCACACCTGTGCAACAATCATGCTGTATAATAAGCATCTTGATATGCCACACCTGGGAGGTGGATGGATGATCTCGTGCTCACTAACAGATTTATACATAACAATATTTGAGAGAAATAAGCCTTTTGTGTACATAGAAAAAGTCTTAGATCTTTGAGTTCAGCGCATGAAAAATGTGTTGCGTTTATAATTTTGTTCAGTATAGTTACGTTTGCGTCCCAAATTTCTAATCGGATTGTAAACGATGTCAAGGCGCATGGACGAGGAAGTCCCCCAGATATATTGTTCGTTGCCCACTGAGACTAATGGCGCTTACCCACTGCTAGTACCAGCTCGGCTTGACTCGGCCGCGGTGCCACGTCCTGCTTTTTCCATTGCAGATTTAGTACCGCTTCATGCGTGAGGCGAGCGTGGCTGGTCATCATAGCGCCGCTGCAGGAAACCGCCGTTGTCGTTGCCAGAAGACACATTTAGTTTCAAATGACACCCCCTGTCTGTCGCTATTTATTTATATTTTTCAATGCGAGACTAACACAACACTAACATCGTCTACCTGTCTGTCTGTGTAGAACATGGCGTTGGAGGCCTCTGGTCTGGAACAGACAGAGTCCTTCACGCAGCAGCTGGCGGTCCTGCAGCAAAGAGCCGACAATCTGTGCAGGGACTTGGACTTAGCGCTGCAGACCGCAACGCAGCAGGTTGCCGACAATCAGATCCTGCTGGATGTCAAGAGCCGACTGGAGGCGGAGATCCTGGACTACAGGAGGCTGCTGGATGGACTGAGCCTGCAGCGGTACGAGATGATCATAATACAAGATGTCTTTGACTTTAACTCTATTCAAAAGCGCTTTTGAACACCTCTTTTCTGGGGCAGGTGCATAAAAAGGCAAAGATTGCCAGCAATACTTGTTGAAGAAGTCCTGCACGCTGTCCGTTATGCTTGCAAATACTTCATTTCACAACATGTTTGACTTTAACTCTATTTAAGTGCACAGATTTCAAACAAATACATGAATATTTAGGTGGCTTTAATGTTCTTTCGTCTGGAAGACAACAACCACATATCTGGTTTCCTATACTTAGCACCAAATGACATTCTCAGTTTTTCAGGATTTTCAATTATTCAGGAATTACAGGAGCCATAAATTTAACTGTAGCAATTTGTTTTTGTTGGTGTTGCTTTTTTCGTACCTTTGTGCCTTGAACACTAATTTCAGATGTGTTCTTCTTGTCTTTATATTTCCTTTATGTGTTCACAGGGTCTCAAGTCTTCACTCTGACTCTTTCTGTGCTACAACTAGCCCCTCTGCCTTCAGAAGAAACATCACAGTGAACAAAACAATCAATGTTGAGGGAACACATTTTAGTAAGGTTGGGGTTCAGACCTTCCCTCAAGGCAACATCGGACCTGTAGTTACCCCAGTCTCAGAAACAGTGACCGCAGATCAGCCAATCAATGTCCACAGCAAACATTCAAACAACCTGCCAGTGAAACCAATAAACACCTCAAATCTGACAGATTCATTCCATAAGTCTGAAAACCAGAGAACGGGAACTCTTTCCGAAAAGACCGGGAGGAAATGCATGACCATAAGCGTGACAATTGACAATCAGAGCAGCCCTGTGGAGGATAAAGTCCAAACTAAAAATTGTGATCTGCAGAACTCAAATGTTAGTTTAGATGAAGGACCAGTTGCCAAGGCTTCTAAATCAGAGATACATACTGCTCAGGCAATCAAGACGCTGGTTCCTTACACACAATCTGCAAAGAGTGCCATTGTTCAGGAAAAAACAGAACATTTCACTTGCAAACAAACTACCACAGAAGCTGGGTTACAGGCTACTAAAACAGGGACTAACATTCAAACAGAAATCACCAAAAAAATTATTTCTGCAGAACCAGAAGCAAAGCAAGGATCACATCATGTAATACATACCATGACAACTGATCCCAGAAAACAAACTACTGTAGAGGTAAAGAAAGAGACAACAACTGTGATCTTGACCCAAATGGATTGCACTGAGGGCTCCGTCCAAGCTAAGAACCAGGATCCTGCACAGGTTGTGTCTTTAAGTTTGAAGACTGACGAGGATACAGGGGAAGTTGCTGTTACTGCATCCGTTGTCTCTAGATCTCAAATTCATAAGTCTAAAGAGACGCAGGGTAAGGTCTTGAGTAAAGAAGCTGTTGTCAAACCTTCTAACCTGGAGGTGAATATTGCAGAAGGAACCACCACAATGGTTCCTGCTACACACTCTGCCATGAGTGCCTCTGTTCAGGCAAAACCAGAAAGTTTTACTTCCAAACAAACTACAGCAGAAGCTACTTTGCAGGCTACTAAAACAGGGACTAACATTCAAACTGAGATCACTAAAACCTTTCTTTGTGCAGAACCAGAAGTAAAGCAAGAATCATATTTTGCAACAAATACAACCACAACTCATCCCAGTGAAAAAACTGCTGCAGAGGTAAAGAAAGAGACAACAACTGTGATCTCGACCCAAACGGAATGCACTGAGGGCTCCGTCCAAGCTAAGAACCAGGATCCTGCACAGGATGTGTCTTTGAGTTTGAAGACTCCAGCAGAAACTGACAAGTTTACAGGGGAAGTTGCTGTTACTACATCCGTTGTCTCTGGATGTCAAATTCTTATGTCTGAAGAGACGCAGGGTAAGGTCTCTGGTGAAGAAGTTGTTGTCAAACCTTCTAACCTGGAGGTGAATATTGCAGAAGGAACCACCACAGTGGTTCCTGCTACACAGTCTGCCATGAGTGCCTCTGTTCAGGCAAAACCAGAATGTTTTACTTCCAAACAAACTACAGCAGAAGCTAGTTTGCAGTTTACTAAAACAGGAACACACATCCAAACTGAGATCACTAAAACCCTTCTTTGTGCAGAACCAGAAGTAAAGCAAGGATCATATTTTGCAACAAATACAACCACAACTCATCCAAGCGAAAAAACTACTGTAGAGGTAAAGAAAGAGACAACAACTGCGATCTCGACCCTAATGGATTGCACTGAGGGCTCCATCCAAGCTAAGAACCAGAATCCTGCACAGGTTGTGTCTTTAAGTTTGAAGACTCCAGCAGAAACTGACGAGGATACAGGGGAAGTTGCTCTTACTGCATCCGTTGTCTCTGGATCTCAAATTCATAAGTCTGAAGAGATGCAGGGTAAGGTCTTGAGTAAAGAAGCTGTTGTCAAACCTTCTAACCTGGAGGTGAATATTGCAGAAGGAACCACCACAGTGGTTCCTGCTACACAGTCTGCCATGAGTGCCTCTGTTCAGGCAAAACCAGAAAGTTTTACTTCCAAACAAACTACAGCAGAAGCTACTTTGCAGGCTACTAAAACAGGGACTAACATTCAAACTGAGATCACTAAAACCCTTCTTTGTGCAGAACCAGAAGTAAAGCAAGAATCATATTTTGCAACAAATACAACCACAACTCATCCCAGTGAAAAAACTGCTGCAGAGGTAAAGAAAGAGACAACAACTGTGATCTCGACCCAAACGGATTGCACTGAGGGGTCCGTCCAAGCTAAGAACCAGGATCCTGCACAGGTTGTGTCTTTGAGTTTGAAGACTCCAGCAGAAACTGACGAGGATACAGGGGAAGTTGCTGTTACTACATCCGTTGTCTCTGGATGTCAAATTCTTATGTCTGAAGAGACGCAGGGTAAGGTCTCTGGTGAAGAAGTTGTTGTCAAACCTTCTAACCTGGAGGTGAATATTGCAGAAGGAACCACCACAGTGGTTCCTGCTACACAGTCTGCCATGAGTGCCTCTGTTCAGGCAAAACCAGAAAGTTTTACTTCCAAACAAACTACAGCAGAAGCTAGTTTGCAGGCTACTAAAGCAGGAACACACATCCAAACAGCGATCACTAAAACCCTTCTTTGTGCAGAACCAGAAGTAAAGCAAGGATCACATATTGTAACACAAACAACCAAAACTGATCCCAGCAAACAAACTGCTGCAGAGGTCAAGAAAGAGATAGAAATTGTGATTTCAGCTCACATGGATTGCAATGAGGGCTCCATCCAGACTAAGAACCAGGATCCTGCAGAGGTTGTATGTTTGAGTTTGGAGACTCCAGCAGAATCTGTCTCGGATGAAGGGGAAGTTGCCGTTACAGCATCCATTGTTTATGGATCTCACCATCTTAGGTCTGAGGAGGCTCAGATCAACGTCTCTGGTGAATTGACCCTAATCCATGACAAGGACATAGAAAGAGAAGAAAATAAGGGAGAAGAAGTAGTAGGTACATTGCCCAAGGCATCCAATAGTGGAAAAAACAAAGTCATGAAGGATGCAGATTTAGGATCTGGTATTGGAACTGTTTCAGACAGTAGCCCAGAGAGCAATGACAACATTGGAAGTAAAACTGCAAGTACAGAGATTTTGGAGAAAGTGGAAATGAACAAAGGGAAGGCTATCGATGGTTTCCATGATACCAACGAAGTAAAGGTGGACCCTACTGAGACAGACAATGAGATTGTTAATCCAGCTGGTCAAGAAGCATCGTTGACTACCACAAAGTCAAAAAGTCTAACAGAAACTGGTAAGGCTTTGAGTTCATCTCACGATGAAATGATTCAGAGTCCAAGTGAAGCTCACACATTTGTGATCCCAACAAAACCACTCGCATGCTCAAGTCCAGAAACACGTCTGAGCCCAGATGACACAGAGGTGATAATGAGCATGGCAGATCAAGTATTTTGCCCAATTGATCCAGAAGAGCATGTTATACGTCCTGGTTCTATTTCTCATCCAAATGACCCAGCAATGTCTCTCAGCCCAAATGACTCTGACACATGTTTTAGTCCAGTTGATGCTAAGGGGTGTCTGAGTCCAAATGGTGAAGAAGACGTGGAAGTATGCCTGAATCTAACAGAGGCAAATGCACACGTGAGACCGCTCGAGAAATACATTCTCTCGACAAAAGAGAAAGGCCAGTCCCTGTCAGCTAGTAGAGGTCAAGCTTCGCCGGAAGTGGACATAAATAGAAATGTTAGCATTTCAGTGAGAGATGGGAACAGTTTGTGTATTGGATCACTTGAAGGTAACGAAGGAAGTAGAGATACAATCATCAACTCTGGACCAACCAGTCGAGGGATCGGCCTTCAGCTGAGCAGCGGTCTTGGAGTCCAGAATCTAGGTGGCAGTCTAGGAGGGAAGTATGGCTCAGAAGAACAAAAAGAGACTTCCAGTATAGATTGTGATGTGAGGACAAATAAAAATAGTGATTTGATGGTTGCAAACAAGCCAGGTAATAGCGAAAAGGTGTTTGTTAAGTCAGCTAGCTATGGAAGTGTCCCTGCCAATGGAGAAACTACCTTGAGCGGTATGGCTAGTGATCTGGGAGCTAGTATTGGTGGGATGGCTGCTAATTCATCAGGTACAGTCAGTGGTAATGCAGAAGCTTCTACAGCAGGGGAACAGGGAATATTCAGACGTGGCAGTGGAGACTGGACGGTTTACGGCAGCGGTCTGGGACGTACAAGTAGGATGTTACCCAGCGCAGGGAGCCAAGAAAGCCTGTCAGGAGCAACAAGCCGACCAGAAACAGGGAGATTTGGCAGAAGAGGAAGTGGGGAGGGGATGGTTTATGGCGGAAGTATTGGAATTGAGAGCAGCCTGGATGGTGGCGCTAGCTTACCAAGTAAAGGAAAAGAAGATGGCACATCAGTGGCAACAAACTCTTTAACAAGCCCACAAGAAACAGGGAGATTTGGCAATAGAGGGGGTGGAGAGTGGATGGTTTATGGAGGCAGTCTTGGACGAAAGAGCAGCTTGTCCAGAACAGGAAGTGAAGAAAGTCAGTCAGTGAACATGCTTCCTGCAGCAAGTCCGACAGCAAAAAGAAGGTTTGGTAGCGGAGAGTGGATGATTTCCAGCGGCAGTTTTAAACGTAGTGATAGCTTACACAACACAGAGAGCAGAGAAAGCCAGTCAATGACCACACAACTACCAACAAGCCCACCAGGAACAAGGAGATTTGGCAGCGGAGGGAGTGGAGAATGGAGAGTCTATGGCGGGAGTACGGGACGTATGAGCAGAGCGGCTGGCAGCGATAACTTATATAATGCAGGCAGCGAAGAAAGCCTGTCAGTGGCCATGCAACTAGCAACAAGCCAACCAGGAGCACTGAGACCACGGAGGTTTGGCAGTGAAGATAGTGGAGAGTGGAGAGTCTATGGTGGGAGTACTGGAAGTTTGAGTAGTGCTAGTAACGCAGACAGGGTCAGCAAATACAGCCAAGTCATCAGTCCGCCAAGTAGCTACACAAGTAGTGAACAAAAACTCAGTAGTGTTGGGAGTGGTGGCAAGCTCAGTTCGGGTGGGGTTGTTCGGCGCAGCAGCAGTTTAGGAAGTGGTGGTAGGTTAAGTAGCTCAGGTAGTGGTAGCAAGCTCAGCAGCTCACCCGGGAACCAAAGAACTGGCAGTACATCTGGAAGATTTGCTAGCACTGGCAGCGGCGAATCAAAGCCGGTTTACAGCTCAGTGAGCGGACGTAGGAGTTCTGGAGGAGGGACAACCAGCCGCCAAAGAGCCCCCAGCCCCGGGGGGAGAATAAATGTGGGTACTAGTGGGTGGCTGAGTAGTTCACCAGCTGGTGGGAGTCGCGTTAGCAGCACTGGGAGTGGGTCTAAGCTTAGCAATGCAGGTAGCTGCGACCGAATTAGCAGCAAAGCTGGTGGTGGAAGGATCAGCATCTCCTCTGGGTCAGGGAGGATCAATAGCACGGGGGGGAGGGCCATCAGCAGCAGCGACCGGCCAATCAGGAGCACCGGTAGCGGAGCCGGAGGCAACAAGGAGAGAATCAGTGTTTGTAAGATGGCAGCGCTGTCGATCTCTGCGGCGGGGAGGCAGAGGAGTCAGGACCAACAAAAACAACAACAGGCTGCAGGTGAGAACAGCTGTTTTACATTCACAACAACAACAACAATAATCTAAAATGTTATAAAATGTTCGTGCTAAAGTGATCATTAAAAGAATGAAGCCTATAGAGACTTTCATCTTCAGGAAAATGTTACAAGTCCTCCAAAACCGTACGACGATATCGGCACTTTGCCCCCCCCCCCCCCCCCCCCTCTAATACGACCCAAAGGAGCGTTTCGTAAATTAGGACCTCTAGTGGTGACAGGAAATATGTCCTCATATCTAAAACAGAGAAGGTAATTTAAACACGTGGTTAACGTTGTGAAACGGTCCCAGTTTGGTTAGGTTTAGGCACCAAAACTACTGAGTTAAGTTGATAAAAAGATGGAGGTTTGAGTTCACATCAGATGTTACTTCACATTGCTGTTATTCTGCTCATGGACACAGACAAATTTCACAATCGAACCACAAATTATTTGCTATATAACACTCCATGATCAGAAAGGAGCTGGATGAAGACAAAATCTTATTTTCCCAGATACAACAAACAGAAATAGATATACTGTTGGTCAGCTAACAGTTGATTTTACATGGAAAAGAGAGAAAGAGAGAGAAGACAACTTCATATTGTCATATTTTTATGAAATGAAATAAATTTCTATTAACCTTGAAATCATTCTCAAGTGAATTCCACAGTTTGACACCACACACTGAAGTACACATTTGCTTTAATGTTGTTTGTGCATTCTGATGTTTAAAGTTGAATTTACTTCTATGATCCTTACTTTCTGAACTATAAAACAAACTTTATTTGTATATTTTCTGGTAATACTCTACTTTTGGCCGTAGACATCTGACAGTGACCTCTAGTGGCTGTGTGAAATATGAAAGTTTTAATATATAGCATTTGGAATGAAGATGATTCCTCTCTTGCAGCTACGTCTCCCCACGTCCAGCGATGGCTGACCACGGGTGTCGGGGTCACGAGCGCCGAACCTGGCGGCCTTGATGACATCATGCGCCTGTGATTGGACAACCGGGGAGGAACGGAGTGACCTCATGATTTTAAATTCAAAACTATATTGCATAACAAACGCTTGTAATTTTTAAGGCGACTTTAAGAGACTCATGATCAGGATTGGGCATCGAGAAGTGGTTTCCAACTTGGAATCGTTTGGAAAAACATTATTTTGAAAAGAAGAATCGGAATTTGTTAAAATCAAAACGATGCCCAACCCTACTCATAATCAGCACTTCAGTTTGATTTTCTTATTACTACCACTATCTTCTCAGTTGATGTGTTGTGTTCAAGTTACACTGGTTTTCAAATGTGGTTTAAAAACAGGTTTGGTTCTGCAAAAAAAAAAAGACTTTGAGGGGTCTAGACCGAGACTTTGAGGGGTTGAGAACGAGACTTTGAGGGGTTTGGCACGATATATAATCAATATTCAGCCTCGCTGTGTATGCTCTGATTTCTCAAACATTTATCAGTTCTTTAAACGTAAGACCTGGCGCTTCATGTTTTATATATGTGTTAATGTAGTTTTTCTCTGGCATGTGTTTGGTATTTCTGTTTCTCTTCATGTTGTCGGTTTCTGTTTTCCACACCAGATCGGATTAGTACACTGTAAAACTTTTCACAGTAATTTTACAGTAATATACTGGCAGCAGCAGCTTCGCCAATAAACTACTGTAGGTATTTTACTTTTTTGAATTTACAGTAGCATACCGGCTGCAGTGTAACTCTTTTGCTGTATCTGTCCAAGGTGCATTGGTGTTAACAGTAAATACCTGTAATCTGTACCATCGCAGACAGTGCTTTATATTAATATGGAATACTGTATACGAATATACTGAGAGATTTTAGCTGTAAGGTTCAAAGGTTTACAGTGTCGATTTTAATCTGAAAATAAAGCTGATAAATAAATAAGCAGACTACTGGTTTACTCTTATGATATGTAATATATTAACCCTCCTGTTGTCCTCGGGTCAAAGTTTTTATTTCAGAAATAAAGGTTTTGTTCGGGCATCTGGTAAGGATGCCCTGTGGGCAATTTCCAAACTTGGAAATTACTCTGTTACGTAGAGAAATTAAAAGAATGTACATGTATATACAAGTGTAGAATCCAATACAACCTACAAACATAGTACAGTATATAAAACTAAATAAAACATGTATATTGTCACATTTACGTTTTTTAAGCTTTTTTGACATTTTTGTTTTTGACATTTAAAAAAAAGAAGTGTTTTTTGACTTAATTTTAAATGTTTTAACGCCCTTGGTTGCCCCATTCAGACAGACAGTCGACCTGGGTATAACCCTGGTTGAGCCATCGGTGTGAAAGGGGTATTAGAGGCAGAAGTATTGCATTCGGCACCCAGCCCTAGTGAACATTCGACTACTACGTACAGATATACATTTGTACTGTATATAATAAAGTCTATACATGCACATGGGTACATAAACATGTAAACAAGCACCATGATGACTAACAGGAAGACATTGCTGAGGTGCCAGTAGATGGCGCCATTTTCTAATGATTGTAAATGTTGAAGCAATGAATTCTTCCAACCCTGCAGGTCACATAATCTGATGGTGTACTACAATTTCATGTATCTATATTATTTTTCATACTATGGAGTACTTACAGAACATCCTTATGAAGGAGAAATGGCCTGGAACTCCTGCGATTGAAAATGTACAACTAGAATGTCACAGTGTCTTACTGTCTTAATGTTATACAGGATCAGACTGTAGATGGAAATGCATTCTGGAAGAAAATAATAACATTACAGCGCTATCTGCGAATGTAATAGATTATAGATATTTACTGTTAATACCAATGCATCTTGGGAAAATAAAGGACAAGGTGGGAATCACACTGCAGCAAGTATACTACTGTAAATTAAAATAATACAGTAAGAAACTGTTAGTAAGTAAAGTTTATTTGTATAGTACACAGAGTCACAAAGTGCTTCACAGGCAACATGAATACATGAATTAAAACAGATCAACAGTCACAAAAAGCACAATAAATCGTAATGAAACACAAAAGCGTAACACAAACAAATACAGTCAGAATGTCTTTCCTTGTGTTGTCTTCCCGTCCACCGTGCACGTTTTTCTGGGTCACAATTTGAAATTAAAACGTTTATTTTTCTGTTAAATTTTTCCAAGTCTTTTGTCACTTATTCTGATGTTTGTTGATTTTTTTATGTTTTTGTTGTTGTTTTTTCCACTTTTTGAACCTTTTTTCCGACATTTGTCATTTTTTTTAAACGTTCTTTTATAAAAAAAAAAAAAATGTTCTTCAAGTATTATAAAATTAAATAAAACACCCAAATTCAATGAAAGTAGTGAACGGATCGGTTATTTTACTTGTGAAGAGCGTTGTGTGGAACCATCCACGTTATTTTTTTGGACAATTTGGATAAAGTAAGACCCAAATTTCTGATATAGAAACTTTTTGAAAATGGGTCAGATTAGCCCCGAGGACGAGAGGAGGGTTCAGATCCAACAGATGCGGTAACTCTCCAAACGTGTGGCGACGCGCTGCACCGTCTAGGAGCAGCTGATTGAAAAGCTCGTCCCGTGTTGGCTTCAGCGTAGCACACCGGCCCTGTTGTTATCAATAACCTATAATAATAATAATAATAATAATAATAATAATAATAATAATAATAATAATAATAATAATAATAATAATAATAATAATACAGTTTTTTACAGTCACTTTGCTACTAATTTCAGAACATTGATGTAATTTTTCAAAACTCTAGACACAAAACTCACAACCAATGATCAAAATACACATTTTTCAAAACTCTAACACTTTTTTCAATTGCTTGGATACAATCCACATAAACCAAAGATCAGCTGTTCATTTAACAAAGATCAGCTGTTCAATATGACACAACGTAACATCAAAGTACTACTACTTCAAAAAGCAATTCACACATTACATTTCAGATGATTGTCTATTCATTTCATTACAATGATCTAACTATCAATCGATACAACTACTCAAAATGATAATTACTCTTAATACATAGTTGTATGGAAACAGATTCTCCAGATATTCCATGTTTAGATCATGAAAGTTTCAAGATAACGAGATTCATTGTCACCAATTAGTGTGGAGCATCAACCAATCAGACTACAGTATCTATGGATGTAATATTTCATCATCATTCTTTACTGTAATGTACTACTGTTTATCAGACACTGTTTCTATGGTCCCATGTACTACCTTTACTGTAATGTACTACTGTTTATCAGACACTGTTTCTATGGTCCCATGTACTACCTTTACTGTAATGTACTACTGTTTATCAGACACTGTTTCTATGGTCCCATGTACTACCTTTACTGTAATGTACTACTGTTTATCAGACACTGTTTCTATGGTCCCATGTACTACCTTTACTGTAATGTACTACTGTTTATCAGACACTGTTTCTATGGTCCCATGTACTACCTTTACTGTAATGTACTACTGTTTATCAGACACTGTTTCTATGGTCCCATGTACTACCTTTACTGTAATGTACTACTGTTTATCAGACACTGTTTCTATGGTCCCATGTACTACCTTTACTGTAATGTACTACTGTTTATCAGACACTGTTACTACGGTCCCATGTACTACCTTTACTGTAATGTACTACTGTTTATCAGACACTGTTACTACGGTCCCATGTACTACCTTTACTGTAATGTACTACTGTTTATCAGACACTGTTTCTATGGTCCCATGTACTACCTTTACTGTAATGTACTACTGTTTATCAGACACTGTTACTATGGTCCCATGTACTACCTTTGAGACAATTTACAGTATTGACAGTACTGCAGTGTATGCATGCAGGCCCTTGGAATTGCTTGTACAATTCTGCCAACTCGTTATTGACGATTGATATATATATATATATATATATATATATATATATACTATATATATATATATATATACACTGTATATATATATATACTATATATATACTATATATATATACTGTATATATATACTATATATATATAGTATATATATATACTATATATATACTATATATATATACTATATATATAGTATATATATACTGTATATATATATACTATATATATATATATATAGTATATATATATACTATATATATATATATAGTATATATATATAGTATATATATACAGTATATATATATATATATATATATATATAGTATATATATACAGTATATATATATATATATAGTATACATATATATATATCATATAGTATATATATATATATATATATATATATATATATATATATATATATATATATATACTATATATATATATATACTATATATATAGTATATATATAGTATATATATATATATAGTATATATATAGTATACATATATATAGCATATATTATATATACTATATATATATATATATATATATATATATATATATATATATATATATATATATATATATATATATATATATTTACTATATATATAGTATGCCCGAAGGTTTTTTCCAAGATGTTTGTCTAACTGTGATGTAGATGAGAACCTGCGACCAAATCTACAAGACAGAGTTGATGAATATGTGATCGTACTGTATTATTTTTCATCAATACATTTCAGGTTTTGTTCAATGATTCCACTGTGTCTGTAGTATTCTCTCTACTACTGCAGTACTTTTACAGGGATGTATTTACATCTAGTATCATAATGAAACATGTATCACCTATTTTGTACTACAATATTTAATGATTGTACTAACGATGACCCAGTGAAACTATGGGTAGCTTGTGTGTGGCTGATCTGAAGTAACGTTTCAATGGTATTTCACTATAAATTAGTCTTTTGAACCAATGATTGTGCAAGATTTATTTAAAGATATGAATGCACGATGCCATGTTGTGAACATTAGACAGTCTGTGTTACAAGTGATGATCGTTGTGAGTTTTGTGTCTAGAGTTTTGAAAAATGACGTCAAGGTTCTGAAATTAGTAGCAAAGTGATTGTAAAAAAACTGTAATTCCAAGCTCAATATTTAGCCGACGATTAGTTTCTGATTGTTATTTAAGGGGATCTGTTTCTACATGTGTGTTCTTACTGAAAACACGTCAGGCCTCAGAGAGAAAGTCATGTTGGGTGTGATCCTGACAAAGTTAACCACAGATTAATGCAGAGATTAGAGATGAAGTGTGTGTGTGTGTGTGTGTGTGTGTGTGTGTGTGTGTGTGTGTTACCTCCATACTTCACATATTTAAGTCTCTGTTCCAACAGGCCTCTGTCATTACACACGCACACAGGAGACATGACACGCGGGACCTGATCCCCCGTCTCTGTGGTGAAAGTGACACATACCGTGCCACGCCCACGTAATGAGCTGTTACCAGTTTGTGGTCATTTCCCAGATTCTGAGAGACCAGCTGGACCACACAGCAGACTGCAGGTCTGTTCTGCAGGCTTATAGCTTCTCAACGACAACTACAAAGCCCTGTTTAATCTTTATTAAGCACATTAAATTACATCTTCTACATGCAGATATTCTCAGATCTCACACACACACACCACCCCCCCCCCCCCCACACACACACACACACACACACACACACACACACACTCTCTCTCTCTCTCTCAAACACGTGAACACAAACGCACACACAAAAGGACAAAAATGCCAGAAAAAAAATATAAAGAGACAAAAACATGCGCACACACACACACACACAAACACACACACACACACACACACACACACACACACGCATATGCAGCCACAAATATTTAAGATTGTACTGCGGCGGTGTGTGGAAAGATTCTCTGGGAAGGCAGAGCAACTACTTTCAAAGCTAGGTTATTATTATTATCATCATTATCATTGTTATTATTATCATTATCATTATTATCATTATTATTACAGAATTACAGTTTTTTACAATCACTTTGCTACTAATTTCAGAACCTTGACGTCATTTTTCAAAACTCTAGACACAAAACTCACAACGATCATCACTTGTAACACAGACTGTCTAATGTTCACAACATTGCATCGTGCATTCACATCTTTAAATAAATCTTGCACAATCATTGGTTCAAAAGACTAATTTATTGTGAAATACCATTGAAACGTTACTTTAGATCAACCACACACAAGCTGGAGGTAAAACACACACACACACACACACACACACACACACACACACACACACACACACACACACACACACACACACACACACACACACACACTTCATCTCTAATCTCTGCATTAATCTGTGGTTAACCTTGTCAGGATCACACCCAACATGAACCACTTTCTCTCTGAGGCCTGACGTGTTTTCAGTAAGAACACACATGTAGAAACAGATCCCCTAAAATAACAATCAGAAGCTAATCGTCGGCTAAATATTGAGCTTGGAATTACAGTTTTTTACAATCACTTTGCTACTAATTTCAGAACCTTGACGTCATTTTTCAAAACTCTAGACACAAAACTCACAACGATCATCACTTGTAACACAGACTGTCTAATGTTCACAACATGGCATCGTGCATTCATATCTTTAAATAAATATTGCACAATCATTGGTTCAAAAGACTAATTTATAGTGAAATACCATTGAAACGTTACTTCAGATCAGCCACACACAAGCTAGCCATAGTTTCACTGGGTCATCGTTAGTACAATCATTAAATATTGTAGTACAAAATAGGTGATACATGTTTCATTATGGTACTAGATGTAAATACATCCCTGTAAATGTACTGCAGTAGTAGAGAGAATACTACAGACACAGTGGAATCATTGAACAAAACCTGAAATGTATTGATGAAAAATAATACAGTACGATCACAACATAGGTTTATTAGAATCAAAGCAAAATAATTAGCTAGGGAATAGAAAAGAAAAGACAGTACTGTAAAACATCAAATGCAGTGTTCCTCAACTTGCTTGTACTGTAATAAGCAAAACAAAGAAGTGATTACTGTACTTCTACATATTCATCAACTCTGTCTTGTGGATTTGGCCGCAGGTTCTCATCTACATCACAATTAGCCAAACATCTTGGAAAAAACCTTCAGGCATGGCGAACAATGTGGTATATATGTATATGTATATATACAGTATATATGTATAAAGTATATATCTCAATCATCAATAACGAGTTGGCAGAATTGGACAAGCAATTCCAAGGGCCTGCATGCATACAGTGCAGTACTGTCAATACTGTAAATAGTCTCAAAGGTAGTACATGGGACCATAGAACCAGTATCTGGTAAACAGTAGTACATCACAGTAAAGGTAGTACATGGGACCATAGAAACAGTGTCTGATAAACAGTAGTACATTACATTAAAGGTAGTACATGGGACCATAGTAACAGTGTCTGATAAACAGTAGTACATTACAGTAAAGGTAGTACATGGGACCATAGAAACAGTGTCTGATAAACAGTAGTACATTACAGTAAAGGTAGTACATGAGACCATAGTAACAGTGTCTGATAAACAGTAGTACATTACAGTAAAGGTAGTACATGGTAACATAGTAAAAGTGTCTGATCAACAGTAGTACATTACAATAAAGAATGATGATGAAATATTACATCCATAGATACTGTAGTCTGATTGGTTGATGCTCCACACTAATTGGTGACAATGCATCTCGTTATCTTGAAACTTTCATGATCTAAACATGGAATATCTGGAGAATCTGTTTCCATACAACTATGTATTAAGAGTAATTATCATTTTGAGTAGTTGTATCGATTGATAGTTAGATCATTGTAATGAAATGAATAGACAAACATCTGAAATGTAATGTGTGAATTACTTTTTGAAGTAGTAGTACTATGATGTTAAGTTGTGTCATATTGAACAGCTGATCTTTGTTAAATGAACAGCTGATCTTTGGTTTATGTGGATTGTATCCAAGCAAATGAGAAAAGTGTTAGAGTTTTGAAAAAAGTGTATTTTGATCATTGGTTGTGAGTTTTGTGTCGAGAGTTTTGAAAAATTACATCAATATTCTAAAATTAGTAGCAGTGACTGTAAAAAACTGTATTACAGGTGATGTTTTAATACTCCAAGATTAACAACTTTTGAGGAGAAAGTTGTAACTAAAGTTCAGACTAAAGATTGGTGACGAGACACGTCCGTTTTAGAAGCGGCCGGTGGTCACGTGACCTGTGTTCACACCGGGACAAACAGCGTGCTGTGAAGAGGAACCGAAACGGCTGGAGAAGACGCCGACATGTGGACACTGTGGCCCTTGGTCCGGACCACATGTGTAGATCCTGAATCATTTCAGCAGCCTAGACGTTGGTGTTTCTGCTGACTGCGACGTCATTTCCTGGAGTATCTCCAAATGCTTCACATCCCTAAAATCAGAACAACCTGAGCTAGAAGCTAGAAGCTAGAAGGTGTAAGTCAATGAACCAGAATAATTAGTTAAAGGTATAATGGAGGATTTTCCCGAATTTTAGAAAAGAACCGCCCTCTCCACTTTTTTAAGAGGGAACGCCTATTAAACGTGTGCACGAGAGAGCGTGCACGAGCCTAGTTGTCCTCGTGCACACTCTGTTTACAAGTTGCTGTTGGCATGGCTCTACAAGCCGACTTTCCTAAAGAAGATTTGCACTTTTTCCACTACGTCAGACTCGCCACCGGTAAGTGGAAATCTATTTAGGACAAGCATCTCTATAGCTAACGTTAGCACGCTACAGGCCAACAAACAAGCTATCGCCGAGAGCGGGGGGGCAGCGGCCGGAGGCTTTTATATACCGTCTATGGTCGGAGGCTTTTATATACTGTCTATGGTCGGAGGCCGTGGCCATCTGCTCGCTGACCTGTCACGGCACGTAAACATATCCCAGAATGATTGACAGCTAGGAGGACCAATAGTCTTGATGAAAATCCTCCACTATACCTTTAATGTATTGAAATTGTGTCATATATAAAATGACGCATTTTTGATTTTAACTCTGTAGATGTGCAGAGTTCAGTGGGTTGAGGTGAGGAGGTATTTGTCATTTGTATTGTGTCTTTATTACCCCGGGAGTTTCAGGGTGGATTACTTCCTGGTGCAACACGTTGTGAAATATAAAAAGGAAACTTAAGGAACACCCCAAGCTTTCATTTAATGGAGGAATTAACACAAGAGTAAAACATCTGCAGGAAACCTCCATCATGTCATGGTTGTAGACATCAGATTAACACCCAGTGTGTGTGTGTGTGTGTGTGTGTGTGTGTGTGTGTGTGTGTGTGTGTGTGTGTTTGTGTGCGTGCATGCGTACGTTTGTGTATGTGTCTCTGTGTGTGTGTTTGTGAGTGTGTGTGTGTGTGCACATGTTTTTTGTCTCTTTCTATGAATTCTTTTCTGGCATTTGTGTCCTTTTGTGTATGTGTGTGTGTGTTTGTATGTGTGTGTTTGTGTGTGTATGTGTGTATGTGTGTGCGTGTGTGTGTGCATGCATACCTGTTGTGTAGGTGTGTGTTCATACCTGTATGAACCTGAGTGTGTGTAATGACGGATTTCCCAGAGGCCTGTTGGAACAGAGACTTCAATATGTGAAGTATGGAGGTAACACACACACACACACACACACACACACACACACACACACACACACACACACACACACACACACACACACTGGTGATGTTTTATTACTCAGAGATTAACAACTTTAAAGTTTGGTTACATTTGTGTGTCATTTCCACTCAGAGGTCAAACACACGACGGTGAGCCAAAGAAACGGAGGAACAGTTGGTAAAGAAACGGAGGAACAGTTGGTAAAGAAACGGAGGAACAGTTGGTAAAGAAACGGAGGAGCAGTTGGTAAAGAAACAGAGGAACAGTTGGTAAAGAAACAGAGGAACAGTTGGTAAAGAAACGGAGGAACAGTTGGTAAAGAAACGGAGGAGCAGTTGGTAAAGAAACAGAGGAACAGTTGGTAAAGAAACAGAGGAACAGTTGGTAAAGAAACAGAGGAACAGTTGGTAAAGAAACGGAGGAGCAGTTGGTAAAGAAACGGAGGAACAGTTGGTAAAGAAACGGAGGAACAGTTGGTAAAGAAACGGAGGAACAGTTGGTAAAGAAACGGAGGAACAGTTGGTAAAGAAACGGAGGAACAGTTGGTAAAAAGAGATCAAGGAACAGATTCATTGCTGCAGAAACTTGGCAGCAGATGAATAGAAACAGATCTGCTGTCAGTCGTTACTGTGTTTCACGGTGAAACCGGTTGTCTTACATAAGGAAATGTAGGAGACCGCGGCTGGTCACGTGACATCGGCTACAGAGCGACAGTTGCTAGCTATTTAAGAGCTGCGTGCCGCCGGCTACGGTGCTCCGCATGGCGCTCCGCATGGCGCTCCGCATGGTGCTCCGCATGGCGCTCCGCATGGCGCTCCGTCGTATCAGCGGTAGTTGGTGGTTCAGTTACCCGAGAATAGGTGACTGTGAGCCGGGTACAGAGCACCGCGAGCTGCGG
>CM042441.1:1298217-1390717 GCA_023631565.1 Gymnocephalus cernua
TATTATAATATGCTGATAATGTGACCTGTTGTCTGAACGCCTCCCTCACCTGCAGGCACATACCTGCTGCGCTCAGACCTGCAGCTCACGGCTGCATCAGTGTGTCCTGGACAAGTTGGAAAAGAAAAAGGGTTTGTGAGTTCACATTTCTTCATAAATCATCCCAAAAACACAATTCATCTACGAGTCGAGGCCAATTTATGTTTCTGCGTGAAATCAACGCTGAGGCTACGAACGTAGGTACGTGGAGACACCGACGCTACGGCAGGGCCTGACGCACACACACACACGCACAAGTTTAAACTTCAGTCCTCTTACGTATATATATATATATATATATATATATATATATATATATATATATATATATATATATATATATATATATATATATATATATATATATATATATATATACACACACGCAACAATGTCTTCAGTGTAGTTTTGGTTTGGTGGTTCCCTATTTAATAAATACTACAGAGTGAATGAGGGAACGGTTCCCAACACATCTCCTGTAACATTTTAGTCTGTGTCATCATAACAGTATACACCATGTGTATATACATTTATACACCATGTGTTTATACATTTATACACCACGTGACATCGCAGTGAGCAGGGTTTAAACCACCGCCTTCACCACTCGGCCATCACAGCCACACAGAGTCCGCCGCCCTCACACTGACCTCGGATCAGCTTCACAAAAAACGCTGCGGCGTGCAGAAATCACCAGAGTAAAGTCAAGGGATAATTAGTGACTCTAAATTAAATTTCCAGGAGAATTGTGAAGCTGTCTGTAAAAAAGGACAACAATTGTAAAATTGTAGTGCTTTCATATAGACAAGACCATGATGACATTATTTTATCATGCCTTTATTCAATCTATCACATATTTCTCTTTAGTGTCATGGTTGGGTGTGTCTCAGGTCTCAACACAAGAATCGCCTAAATCAAATTGTAAGATGGTCAAGTGAGTCCCAGCTGCACCCCCCATCCCTGTATGTTAACCAACTCCAGCGGATAGCTACAGCCATCTCAGAAGATAGGAGTTCCTGTATCTCTGGACGGAGGCTAAGAGTCTCTGGTGGTAGAACTACTAGATGTAAAAACAGTTTAGTCCCAGCAGCAATCACTCTGTTAAACAAACTGTAGGATTACTGCATATAACTGCACAAGCATCGTAGGTCATGTACTAGCTGTAGGATTACTGCATATAACTGCACAAGTCAGTGTGGTCATGTAGTGTTTTGTATCCATGATCTACTATCAGTTTGATATCTTTTAATGTTTGCTGTGTAGCATGTTATGGTGGTCTACAACGTTTTAAGGATGTCCTGCCTCTGACACTGTAAACCTAGTTTACCTACGGTACCAATAAAGGAACCTGGACCTGAACCTGTCTGCAGCTTTTCTTTAACAATGCATGAATGAAACAAGAAAACCAGCGAGTACTCCGCAAGGCCCAGTATTATAATATATTATATTATACTATATTATATTATACCTTCACTCTGAGTTTGTAGGTTCAAGAGCAAAATGAGTGAAAACTCCTTTCTTCCGTGTGCAATAACTCATGTATAACTACATATACTACATGTAATGTAAAATATTTGGAGCTTGCTTCTGTGGTGCAGTATATATTACGTACAGGTACTTCATGTCTTTGTATTGTTGTCTTTTTGTTGATTTGTGCATTGTTTGTTTTTTATCTTGCGCTCCTGACTGCACATCACGTTTCCCATTTGGGATATTAAAGAGACTGACCTGAAGAAGCGTTTTCATTTCCTTACTGTTACTTCTCATTTAATGACTGTTTAGTTTTCTAGGTAGTAAAAGTTTTGTGAGAGAGACACACCTGTGTGTGTACCTGCAGGCGATAAGCCCCGCCCTCTCAGTAACAGCTGTCAGTAAGGTTTTCTGACAGGTTCATGATGGAGCAGCTTCCCCCCGAGGCAGAGAGAGAGAGAGAGAGAGAGTGAGAGTGAGAGTGAGTGAGAGAGAGTGTCTGTGTGTGTGTGTGTGTGTGTGTGTGTGTGTGTATATATGTGTGTGTGTGTGTGTGTGGGGGGGGGGGGGGATATTGATGAAGCCCTTTGTGTTATATTTGCATGTATGAGAAGTCTTGTATAAATAAAGTCTGATTGATTGATATGGTTGTCAGTATGCCAACTTCTGTCACTGTTTGTTCTGAAGCTTTGTGAAGACTGAATATTTATCTCACAGTATGAGAACAATAGACGGAGACTCAAAGATGAAAGGATTAGTCATCAAAGATGAAAGGATTAGTCATTAACTATTACATTAATCTCAAACTCTTTTGATAATCCATTAATGAGTTTGAGTCATTTTTTTACAACCCCAAATCAGAAAAAGTTGGGACAGTATGGAAAACACAAATAAAAAAAGAAAGTAGTGATTTCTAAATGTACTTTGACTTGTATTTCATTGCAGACAATACAACAGCAGATAATTTAATGTGTTCCTCATGATTTTTATTGTTTTTTATTCAAAAAAACAAAATTCCTATTTTGGTTCTTGCAACACTTAAAAGACGTTTAGGGACTGAAGACACCAAGTGATGAAGTGTTTCAGGTGTAATTTTGTCCCATTCTTGCTGCAAACAAGTCTTAAGGTGGGCAGCAGTACGGGGTCTTCTTTGTCGCATTTTGCGCTTCAAAATGCGCCACACATTCTCTATTGGAGACAGGTCGGGACTGCAGGCAGGCCAGTCAAGTACCCGTATCCTCTTCCTCCGCAGCCAGGACTTTGTAATGTGTGCAGAATGTGGTTTTGCATTATCTTGTTGAAATATGCATGGACGTCCCTGGAAAAGATGTCTTCTTGAAGGCAGCATATTGTGATCCAAAATCTCTATGTATTTTCAGCATTAATGGTGCCATCACAGAAGTGCAAATTACCTTTGCCAAGGGCACTGACACAACCCCATACCATGACAGACCCTGGCTTTTGGACTTGTTGCTGGTAACAGTCTGGATGATCCTCTTCTTCTTTGGTCCGGAGCACACGGCGTCCATTTCTCCCAAAAAATACCTGAAATACTGATTCATCAGACCACAGTACACGTTTCCACTGTGTGATGGTCCATCCCAGATTCCTCCGAGCCCAGAGAAGTCGACGGCGCTTCTGGACACTGTTAACATAGGGCTTCCTTTTTGGCACAGTACAGTTTTAACTGGCATTTGTGGCTGTAACTACGTATTGTGGTACTTGACAAAGGTTTGCCAAAGTAGTCCTGAGCCCATGTGGTGATATCGCTTATAGATGAATGATGATTCTTGATGCAGTGCCGCCTGAGGGATCGGAGATCACGGTTGTCCAGCTTAGGCTTGCGCCCTTGTCCTTTACGCACTGAAATTCCTCCTCATTCCTTGAATCTTTTAATTAGGTTATGGACTGTTGAAGGTGAAATAAGCAAATGTCTTCCTATCTTTCTTTGAGGAACATTGTTTTTAAACATTTCAATGATTTTCTCACGTATTTGTTGGCAAACTGGCGATCCTCGGCCCACCTTTCTTGGATGCTGCTTTTGTCCCAAATCATAATTACAATCACCTGTTGATATCACCTGTTTCAAATCACATCATTATTTAACCAATTTACCTGATTACTAGCCCTAAATTGCTCCTGTCCCAACCTTTTTTGGAATGTGTTGCAGGTCTGAATGACAGGAAAGGATGTATATTTACAAATGAAATTAAGTTGACCAGACAAAACATGAAATATTTTGTGTTCACATTGTTTGCAATGAAATACAAGTCAAAGTACATTTAGAAATCACTACTTTCTTTTTTTATTTGTGTTTTTCATACTGTCCCAACTTTCTCTGATTTGGGGTTGTAAGTAAAAACAGTGTGATGTCAGCTTTCTTCTCTCCTCTGTGACAGTCAACTGAATCCTTCCTTCCTTTCATCCTTCCTTCCTTGCTTGCTTCCTTCCTTTCATCCTTCCTTCCAAGCTTTTTGAACTACGTTAACAAGACGTCCCGGTGCCAAGCTGTGTGTCCCGAGACAGATATCTGCTAGCACAGAAAATACACACAGCAAATATCCCAGATGGGTCGGACCTTTGTGTTTAACGTTACGATTCGTGGGTTAAAAACGGAAATGGACCCACCACGTTCTCACTCCCATCACTTGGTCCGGTATCTTCGCCGTTTTGTTATTAATGCAAAAAGTCTCCTTTGGCGTCATATTGAGACACGCTCGGTCCAACCTGGTCTCACAGAATTAGGTGAAATGAACACTGCCCCTTAAGTTAAGGAAAAGGTTGTGGGGGGGCTCACGTTTCCATTACACGCGGGACAACAACGGGACGGTTGGGTTTAGGAAACGTGACACGCGGGACCTGATCTCAGGTCTCCGGGGTGAAAGTCATGTGTTGTTTGACCCGTCCACCCCCCCAACCAGCCTCCTTACGTGGATTTTTAGGCCTACTAGGCCTGGGCGAAAAATCGATTAAATGAATTAATTCGATTTTTTTGTTGCGGGCGATTTAAAAAATAAGTAAATCAAGTTTTTGTGTAATGGTGAATTTTTGGCTCTCCGGAGCTTCCGTAGCGTTAGTGCCACATAGCAGTATGGCGAGCGACAACAACAACATCATAGCACACACGAAACAGCAACAGCAAGTGACAACATGGCAACCGGTGGAATAAAATCATCTGTTGTTTGGAACTGGTCTGGGTTTGCTGCGACAGACGTGGAGCAAGAGACCCCGCGCTGCAACATTCACCTAAAGCCCATCGCCGTCAAAGGCAGCAGCACCACAAACCTATTCCAGCACCTGAAACAGAGACATCCAGCCCAATATGAAACACCTGAAACAGAGACATCCAGCCCAATATGAAACACCTGAAACAGAGACATCCAGCCCAATATGAAACACGCCAGTCTCTCTCCGAGACGAACAAAACCGCAGTGACCAACAAACCTTAGCTAAAAAACAGCTAACTGTAGCCGAATCCTTTGCACAAGACACCGCATATGACAGGAAAGGGAATGCGGTGGAGAACTATCACCGAAGTGGTCGCTTTGCACATAGCCAAAGACGTGGTACCCATATACACCGCGGAGAAGACGGTAAGTTGTCTGCCATTTGTACTTATTGCTTTCCTTAATAAGTAGGGGGGAAAATCGAAAAAAAATCGGAAATCAAATTAAAAAAAATAAAATCGGAGGCCATATCACCCAGCCCTACTCTCTACCGTAGTCACTCTTAATGCTACGTCATCTTCTCATTGACTTTACATTGGCATTGTTTTCCGTGGTGGCCACCACCACATAATGCGGTGTTACCAGTTCGTGGTCATTTCACAGGATTCTGTGAGACCAGGCTGATTGGTCGGGACTCTTGGCGTCACTTTTTGATGCTCTGAAAGACTCACGTCTAGCACTTTGTCTAACCCACATTTCTTTTTTTTTTTTGGGGGGGGGTGGGGGGGATTGCCTGTGTCTCCTGCATGTCCTTTTGCTATGTTTATACATATATTTTCTGTGGGCGTGCTGTGTCCATAACGTACGGTTTGTGACAAAGACTTTCCCTTTGGGGACAATAAAGTCTAACGTCTAAAGCAGGGGTTCTCAAACGCATCACTCAAAGGTCCGCATCTGAGTTTTGTTTCAGGTCAGGGGGTCCGGAACGACTGGCGATAACAAAAATCAACCAATCAACTAACTTTTAAGCAACATATGTTCAAGTTGAGTTCTCTGTTTTCCTGCTCAACCTTTGTACCGATAGCACGACCTGGAGTACAGTACCGGTGCCTTCTTTCAGTAGCCTACTTTCTGTCTAATAACCTTTTTTATTTCAGTTGTAAGAATAAGTCCAAAGTTACTTATGTTTTCAGGAGGGCAATATCAACTACGGTCCGTTACACCACTACTGTATATAGTTTCCTATTCAACTTCAATTACACTTTATTGATCTGTATAAAACGTATTTAGAAAATGTAAGTAGAAAATGTTACACTCCATAAGGTTTTGTGTTCATAACACAAGTTTAATGGGCCGGATTGACTTGTTGTTCAGTCCGGGTGCGAACCTCGATCCGGACTTTGAGAAACCCTCGTCTAAAGGGGGTCAGCCCAATGATTCCCACATTTCTAGGACATTTTCAAAATGAGGTATTGTGTGCCTACACTGCAGCTTTCAATTCCATGAAGCTACACATTCTCCTGCAGAGACTAGCAATATTAACATAGATAAGGGTCTGATTCTCTGGATCAGAGACTTCCTCTCCTGTCGCCCTCAGAGGGTTTGTGGAAATGCCATTATGTCAGGAGTGCGTACCATCAGTACAGGCTGCCCACAAGGCAGCTTTTCTCTCTATTCACAAATGAGTTTTCTAGAAATAATAGCACCTTTAAATTGATAAAATATGCCGATGACATGGCCTTAGTAGGCCTCCTACAAAAAACTGACCCCCTTGGTGAGTCCTCTTAACTGGCACACATAAAGGCCCTTGAAGCGTGGTGCAATGACAGCGAGCCAGAGATCAATGTGGCAAAGACAAACAACTTCTTTGCAAAAAACAAGACATAACAACAGAGCCAGTTATAGTTAATGGCCCAGCAGTGGAAACTGTGGGAACCTTTAAGTACCTAGGTACAGTTCTTGACAACCATCTGAGTTTTTCTGATAACACCGACTCAGTCTCCTCAGAAGACTGAGCTGTCTGGGTGTCAGTGCCCAGATTACTGAGCTAGTCTACACCACACACCTTTCACCTCTCTGCTTGGTTTGGCCATTTAAGCTGCCAACTCAAGAACAAGCTCAACAGGATAGTATCAATGGCTAGCAACATAGTGGGAAAACCCCCAAAACACCTGACCCACATTTACACTGGAGAAAGCTAGGAAAATCACTGCAGATAGTACACCCCCCCCACCCCCCCTATCAGCCAGTCTGAGCTCCTGAAGTCTGGGAGGAGCTTCAGAGTCTCTGGCAAAGAGTGTTTTTAAAAAATCCTTTATTCCAAATGCCATCAGTATCCTCAACCAAATTAAGTGACATCTAATTGAGCAGCTATCTTAATGTACTTAGGTATATTTATTATTTTTTAATCCTGATACTTTTCATTTTATCTCTTTTTTATATACTCTACCCATGTCTGAGACATTGTCTGTATGTTTATTTGTCCTGTATGTCGGTGAGCCAAAGACAAATTTCCACCCTGGTGGACAACAAAGATCTATTCTATTCTATTTCTCTTCAATTTAAGCCTTATCCTCCCACATGTTTTAGGGTTAGGGGGATCAAATCTGATACAAATTTATGAAAAAGGGAATTTGGGAACATAGAGCTGTGGGAACATAGGGCTGTGGGAACATAGGGCTGTGGGAACATAGGGCTGTGGGAACATAGAGCTGTAGGAACATAGGGCTGTGGGAACATAGGCCTGTAGGAACATAGGGCTGTGGGAACATAGACCTGTGGGAACATTGGGCTGTGGGAACATAGGCCTGTAGGAACATAGGGCTGTGGGAACATAGAGCTGTAGGAACATAGAGCCGTGGGAACATAGAGCTGTGGGAACATTGGGCTGTGGGAACATAGGGCTGTGGGAACATAGAGCTGTGGGAACATAGGGCTGTGGGAACATAGGGCTGTGGGAACATAGGGCTGTGGGAACATAGGGCCGTGGGAACATAGAGCTGTGGGAACATTGGGCTGTGGGAACATAGGGCTGTGGGAACATAGAGCTGTGGGAACATAGGGCTGTGGGAACATAGGGCTGTGGGAACATAGGGCTGTGGGAACATAGAGCTGTGGGAACATTGGGCTGTGGGAACATAGGGCTGTGGGAACATAGGGCTGTGGGAACATAGAGCTGTGGGAACATAGGGCTGTGGGAACATAGAGCTGTAGGAACATAGGGCCGTGGGAACATAGAGCTGTGGGAACATAGGGCTGTGGGAACATAGGGCTGTGGGAACATAGAGCTGTGGGAACATAGAGCTGTGGGAACATAGGACTGTGGGAACATAGAGCTGTAGGAACATAGGGCCGTGGGAACATAGAGCTGTGGGAACATAGGGCCGTGGGAACATAGAGCTGTGGGAACATAGGGCCGTGGGAACATAGAGCTGTGGGAACATAGAGCTGTGGGAACATAGAGCTGTGGGAACATAGGCACGCTCCCGTCTAAAGTCTAAACTCTAAAGATGCATGCGTTAAAATGAGAAGAAAACCTAATTTACTGCGGAAACGAGATATGTTTTCTGTGTATGGAAATTTAAACAACGTAATGTTTGCTTCGCAGAGTTTAGACTTCTGTGGACTTTGGTGACAATTATTTTTATAAAATTGTCGTTACAAACGTGTCGTAACATGTGATAATGTAATTACAGCGATTACATGAGAGGCACGAACGGGAAGAAACTTCAAAAAGATTCAGTATATGATTATAAGCTCATCCATGGAGAGATGTCAGTCATTTAGTTGGAATGGTTTGAGTGTTTTTGGGCGGTGGTGTGGGTGTGTCTGCGTGGTATTCTGCTGCCGGCGTGTTCCCATCATGTCAGCTGTCAGGCTGCAGGGGAAACTGACACACGTACACTACTACACCCACATACTACTAAATCAACCTGAAACTTCAGAAGAGAAGTTTTTTTAAGAAGCAGGTAAACTTGTATAACTTTTTAAAAAGGAGGAACAAGTCAGCTTCAAAAACATGAAGAACACAAACTGAAAAAACATTTTAAACTGTGCCATGGATAAGAAAAATGTTATCCGTTTTCAAACTTTCTATATCATAAATTTGGGTTTGTTTTGACCAAAATAACATGGACGGTTCCATAACACGCTTCTCACAAAGGAAATTAAGGATCAGATCTCTATTATTCATAGAATTTTGGGTGTTGTATTCAATTTGATAGCATTATCCTGACTAATCTTTGGCAGATCTGTGACTATCCATTACCTTCATTCCTCTGATCTCAACCATTAGTCTAAATCATTTTATATAAATGAGGTTTGACAATGACAAACTACTACTAAATAGGTCTAGTGGTGAATATACTGGTGTCAATGGAAAAAAGTGACAAAAACTTTAAAAAAGCAAGCATAAACGAAGAACAGTGTCTAAAAGAGTGTAAATTTTTTTTAAGTTTACTTTTTGGGGCTTTACCCTTTATTATAGTGACAGATGGAAACATGAAAGGGGGAGAGAGATGGGGGACCCTGATTGGTCCTGGTTAGTCAACCAAACTATATAAGGTTTGTGTTTGTATGTAGAGAGACAACAGTAGAGAGCAGTATGTCGAGAGACAGCAGTAGAGAGTAGTATGTAGAGAGACAGCAGTAGAGAGTAGTATGTAGAGAGACAACAGTAGAGAGTAGTGTCGAGAGACATCAGTAGAGAGTAGTATGTAGAGAGACAACAGTAGAGAGTAGTATGTAGAGATACAGCAGTAGAGAGTAGTATGTAGAGAGACAACAGTAGAGAGTAGTATGTAGAGACAGCAGTAGAGAGTAGTATGTAGAGAGACAACAGTAGAGAGTAGTATGTAGAGAGACAACAGTAGAGAGTAGTATGTAGAGAGACAGCAGTAGAGAGTAGTATGTAGAGAGACAACAGTAGAGAGTAGTATGTAGAGAGACAACAGTAGAGAGTAGTATGTAGAGAGACAGCAGTAGAGAGTAGTATGTAGAGAGACAGCAGTAGAGAGTAGTATGTAGAGAGACAACAGTAGAGAGTAGTATGTAGAGAGACAACAGTAGAGAGTAGTATGTAGAGAGACAACAGTAGAGAGTAGTATGTAGAGAGACAACAGTAGAGAGTAGTATGTAGAGAGACAGCAGTAGAGAGTAGTATGTAGAGAGACAACAGTAGAGAGTAGTATGTAGAGAGACAGCAGTAGAGAGTAGTATGTAGAGAGACAGCAGTAGAGAGTAGTATGTAGAGAGACAACAGTAGAGAGTAGTATGTAGAGAGACAACAGTAGAGAGTAGTATGTAGAGACAGCAGTAGAGAGTAGTATGTAGAGAGACAGCAGTAGAGAGTAGTATGTAGAGAGACAACAGTAGAGAGTAGTATGTAGAGAGACAACAGTAGAGAGTAGTATGTAGAGAGACAGCAGTAGAGAGTAGTATGTAGAGACAGCAGTAGAGAGTAGTATGTAGAGAGACAGCAGTAGAGAGTAGTATGTAGAGAGACAACAGTAGAGAGTAGTATGTAGAGAGACAGCAGTAGAGAGTAGTATGTAGAGAGACAGCAGTAGAGAGTAGTATGTAGAGAGACAGCAGTAGAGAGTAGTATGTAGAGAGACATCAGTAGAGAGTAGTATGTAGAGAGACAGCAGTAGAGAGTAGTATGTAGAGAGACATCAGTAGAGAGTAGTATGTAGAGAGACAGCAGTAGAGAGTAGTATGTAGAGAGACAGCAGTAGAGAGTAGTATGTAGAGAGACAGCAGTAGAGAGTAGTATGTAGAGAGACAGCAGTAGTTCCATTTCCAATGTTTTTACCAAAGCTCTTTGCAATCTTATCTCGGCCTGTTTTATTGATTTTAACAGAATATAAAGGTTCTTGTTATCGTCCTCAGCTGTGTTTGCTCAGGATCCGGTCACTGACAAAGACCCTGATCAAACAAGAGCTTTACTCTTTAAGCCCGGACACGATCACAGGCTGCCAACGGTTACCCAACTCATACAAACTAATAACACATTGAGGTTAATTCTGAGGAAGGCTTTTTCTTTTACAGCGGCTGAGTGACTGATTGCTTTTTCTATGCTGGTCTGGGCGTGAACCGTGACTCTAAATGTCACCCGTGTCTGAACTCGCCCTGCACATCTAATCTCCTTGCTCTTTGTAGGAAACGAGAGATGGCGTGCCGAAGCCTCTTGGCGTGTACAGGCGATTCCATAAGTGGATTCCACATTTTCTCAGACACACCCACGGCCTGTTAATCTCGCTTGCTTGGCGCTGAGTTAAACAAGGACAGGTGTCTCCTCCCAGGCTTGGCAAGCACTCGCCATCCTTTCCCTCCGCCTCTTCACAAACCTCACACAACAGTATAAAACATCAGCCGCTCTCTCTGAGTTTCTCCACTCTCTCCCGAGCATCTGAAGCAGATAGACAGCTTTCACTCTTCAACGCCAAACAGAAACACAACATGAGTTACTACTCCCAATCCATCAGCAGTGGCGGCGGAGGGGGCATTGGCTACTCACGCAGCAGCAGCCGATCCATGCACGGAGGATCTGGAGGCTCTGGCGTCCGAATCTCCTCCGGTGGCTCCTCCATGTCCATGTTTGGCGGCGGCGGCGGCGGTGGTGGTGGAGCTGGCTTTGGCTTCGGCTCTGGTGGCGGTGGCTTCGGCTCTGGTGGCGGTGGCTTCGGCTCTGGTGGTGGCGGAGCAGGAGGAGGCTTTGGCTTTGGCGCCGGTGGAGGTGGTGGTGGTGGTGGTGGCGGCGCAGACATCTCCGCCAATGAAAAGGCCACCATGCAGAACCTCAACGACCGCCTGGCGTCCTACCTGGACAAGGTGCGCAGCCTGGAGAAGGCCAACAGCGAGCTGGAGCTGAAGATCAGACAGTTCCTGGAGAGCAAGGTCGGCCCGTCAGCCAGAGACTACAGCCACTTTTTCGTCACCATCGCAGAGCTGCAGGGGAAGGTAGGTTCACCTGGGAAACCCCAAAACTGTTATGAAAATATGTTATACATGCATGAAAATCAATCTTCTCGGAAAATGCTGGACTCAGTATACCATGCAGCACTAAGGTACTGTGCAGCACTAAGATACCATGTAGTACTAAGATATACCATGCAGTACTAAGATACCATGCAGTACTAAGGTACCATGCAGCACTAAGGTACCATGCAGCACTAAGGTACCATGCAGTACTAAGATATACCATGCAGTACTAAGATACCATGCAGTACTAAGGTACCATGCAGCACTAAGGTACTGTGCAGCACTAAGATACCATGCAGCACTAAGGTACCATGCAGTACTAAGATACCGTGCAGTACTAAGATACCACGCAGTACTAAGATACCATGCTGCACTAAGATTTGTAACTAATTCTAGTTTTCGTACTCTGTAGCTTGTATGAGAGCGCTGGTTGGCCTTCTTTACATAATCACAGGTTGGAGCTTTGGTATATTTTCCTTTTTCAGGCCGTTCTGTGTAAACTGCCTCCGTACTTGTGTTCTCTCCTGACTCCTAAAGTCACCACCAGGAAGTGTCATCTTCCATCATACAGCCAATTATGTATGACATCCCCCAAACGCCGACTGTCTTCAGTGAAAGTGCCTTTAACGTTTTTGCACCATCATCCTGGTATAAAGTGCCGAATCATCTTCAGTTAGACTTCCTACCAACAATGACACAAGTTAACATCAGGATGAAGGACTATTTGAGTACTAAATGTGCTGTTACTGGGCGTTGCTGGTGATTATGTTCAGATGATGTTAAATCGCCAGCTGACTTTTTCTGTTTTATGTTGTCTGTTTTTCACTGTATATTTTAATATGGAACTATTATACTGCCGTCTTAGCCAGGACTTCCTTGAAAAAGAGATTCTATTTTTAATGCTTCAAATGAGATAGTCTGACAAACTGTTTTAATCCAAATCAATATTTATCAAAAGCAGCGTACCATAGACATCCGCCATTTAGTTCTCTTCCACTTTAGGGTTATTTCACGGTTTATGTGGGACTTTATTTGGGGGACTGGCTCTTTATTTGCCAAGGAACCACTTTACGGCGAATAGAAAGAACCAGGGCTGCAGCTAACGATTGTTTCCACTGTGTGATTAATGTGTGGTGGATGAATGGATTAGTAGTTTGGTCTCTAAATTGAGGATCAGTGTTTCTCAAAGCCCAAGATGACGTCCTCAAATGTCTTGTTTTATGTCTCTCCCCCCCCCACCCCAATATTTGGAAGAGATGGATTTGTCCCCCTCAAAAAATATGATTGGTTTTGGGAGATTACGTCCACGTCAGTAACCAAGAAGACACGTGTCAGCAGTGTTTGCTCTTTTCCTGGCTGTCTGCTGTCAGACTCCTAAAGGAATACTTCACCCTCTAATCCACACTCAAACCATTTCCGTTGAGTGTTGTGCCCTGAATATGTGAAGAAATTTATTTTGTCTCATGCCTCCACGGTGAACGGGGAATAAAAAAAAATTCACCGTGGAGGCATGAGACAAAATAAATTCCTTCACATATTGAAGGCAGTCAACGCAAAAATGACAACAAAGTGTTGAAAAAGTTACAATTTTGACCCAGAAAAACAAAAGGTTGCACGGTCGACAACACAAGGGTTAAAGACCAACTGAAATTAAAGTGCATGTGATCTGCTCTGTGAATCACGTAGAAACCAAAAGGGATAAATGTATAGATGTATTGGTTTCCTCTATCTTTAGATAATCAGGTACTTCTCCGTCCATGTGGATGGAACTTAATATGAGTACGTCTGTTAAAACAAAGTATTTCTTTTCCTCTCCCAGATCCAGAACGCCACCAGGACCAACGGCGGCATCTACCTCTCCATCGACAACGCCAAGCTGGCTGCCGACGACTTCAGGATGAAGTAAGTCCATTCATGAGTCGTCACACTTAGCGTTGATTCATGGTCCAGGCCGCAGGTAGCCTGCATACGCAGGGTTAGGTACAGGTTGGGTTTGTTCTGTTACCGGTGCCTGAACCGATTTAAAAAGAAAAGAATTTCAATTCAATTTCATTTATAGCATCAAATCATAACAAGAGTTATGTCAAGACACTTTACAGATAGAGTAGGTCTAAACCACACTATAATTTACAAAAGAAACAACAATTCTAGTAATTCCCCCTCAAGAGCATTTAGTGGCGACAGTGGCCTTTTAGGGAGAAACCTGGGACAGACCCAGGCTCAGTTGGGGGGGTGATGAACAGCGGCAGCAACAGTCACAATAAAGATAATGGATCAGTGACTAGAAATAGTAGTTGGAGCAGTTCATGGCGTAGCAGGGCACTGCAGAGTGTTACAGGGTGTAGCAGGACATAGCAGGACGTAGCAGGACGTAGCAGGACGTAGCAGGACATAGCAGGACGTAGCAGGACATAGCAGGACGTAGCAGGACATAGCAGGACATAGCAGGACGTAGCAGGACGTAGCAGGACATAGCAGGACATAGCAGGACATAGCAGGACGTAGCAGGACATAGCAGGACATAGCAGGACATAGCAGGACGTAGCAGGACATAGCAGGACATAGCAGGATGTAGCAGGACATAGCAGGGCACTGCAGAGTGTTACAGGGTGTAGCAGGGCACAGAGAAGGACCACGGCAACAGCTGCAACCATGATTTAGGTGCCACACTAATCCTCTTCTCCCTCTTTGTTTGCGTCCTTGGCCTGCTCCAGCGAGCTATATTTTGGGGGGAAAACAGATTTGGAAACGAATGCTTTGTTTTCCTGCAGGTATGAGAACGAGCTGGCCATGCGGCAGTCGGTGGAGGCCGACATCGCCGGGCTGAGGCGAGTCCTGGACGAGCTGACTCTGAGCCGGACCGACCTGGAGATGCAGATCGAGGGTCTGAAGGAGGAACTCATCTTCCTCAAGAAGAACCACGAGGAGGTGAGAGCGCTGAAACATCTCAGTGAGCCCATCGGGTATTTCAGAGCCGGCCCAAAGCAATTTGGTGTGCCAGGCCAGATTACAGCTGTATTTGTAGCTTTTTTCAATCAAAAAAAATAATTCTCAATGTTTTTGTCGCTGTTCCCAATGTTATTGGCGAGATTTTCTGACATTTTTGGGTTTTTTTTCTCAATGTTTTCTCTGATGTTTTAGTTGTTTTTTATGTTGAACTTTTCTTTACTCATCTGGAACTCCGTGTGTTTGTGTGCAGGAGCTGCTGTCGATGCGAACGCAGATGAGCGGCCAGGTGAACGTGGAGGTGGACGCCGCTCCGGCCCAGGACCTCCAGAAGGTCATCGAGGAGGTCAGGGAGCACTACGAAACCGTCGCCAACAAGGGCCGCAAAGAACTGGAGGCCTGGTTCCATTCCAAGGTAAGGATGTGATGAAATGTGGTCGTCTGACTTTTCATCAAGTCGACATCTTGATGGATCCAACATTACCTGCAGACTCACCGGGTATAGCTGCCCCCCTTTTGGTTTGAAAACTCCGTCTAAAGATTTTAGGAAAACAAAAATCTAATATTTTTTGAAAAAAAAGCAATATTTTTTGAAAAAAAAGCAATATTTTTTGAAAAAAAAGCAATATTTTTTGAAAAAATAAGCAATATTTTTTGAAAAAATAAGCAATATTTTTTGAAAAAATAAGCAATATTTTTTGAAAAAAATAAGCAATATTTTTTGAAAAAAAAGCAATATTAAAAAAAAAATGCAATATTTTTTTAACAAAAATGCAATATTTTTTAACAAAAATGCAATATTTTTTTAACAAAAATGCAATATTTTTTTAACAAAAATGCAATATTTTTTTTAACAAAAATGCAATATTTTTTTTTAACAAAAATGCTATATTTTTTTTTAACAAAAATGCAAACTTGTAATATTTCAATGAAAAAAATAGAATATTTCAATGAAAAAAATAGAATATTTCAATGAAAAAAATAGAATATTTCAATGAAAAAAATAGAATATTTTTTGAAAAAAATAGAATATTTTTTGAAAAAAATAGAATATGTATGGAAAAGGGGAAAAAAGATGGAATATTTAAAGAAAAACGTCTGAATATTTAAAAAAAACAGTCGTATTTTTTAGAATCCATGTATCTCCGTGTGAACGCCGCCTGCTGTTTCTCTCCACAGTCAGAATCGCTGAACAAAGAAGTCGCCGTCAGCACAGAAACGCTCAGCTCGTCCAAATCAGAGATCACGGAGCTCAAGCGAACACTGCAGGGCCTGGAGATCGAGCTACAGTCGCAGCTCAGCATGGTGAGAAAGTAACTAAGTACATTTACTCCAGTACTGTACTTCAGTCCAGATGTTGAGGTACTTGTACTTTATTTGAGTCTTTTCTTTTCATGCCACTTTCTACTTCTACTCCGCTACATTTCAGAGAAATATTGTACTTACTCCACTACATTCATCTGTTACAGCTTTAGTTACTAGTTACTTTACATGTTAAGATTACTGCACACAAAACACATGTAGTTTATTCTTTCTTTTTCTTTACTTTTGATACTTTAACTACATTTTCCTGATGATACTTACAGACCTTTACTAAAGTAACATTTTCACTGCAGGACTTTTACTGTAACAGAGTATTTTAACAGTGCAGTGTTAGTACTTTTACTGCAGTAACGGACCAGAATACTTCTTCCAGTGCTGTTAAAGTGTGTCTTTGTGCGGCCGTGAATCCTCTCTCCTGCAGAAAGCGTCGTTGGAGTCGACTCTGGCCGAGACGCAGAGCCGCTACGCCATGCAGCTGAACGGGTACCAGATGCAGGTGAGCAGTCTGGAGGATCAGCTAGTGCACCTGAGGGCCGACCTGGAGCGACAGGGACAGGAGTACCAGATGCTGCTGGACATCAAGACCAGACTGGAGATGGAGATCGCCGAGTACAGGAGGCTGCTGGACGGGGAGGGCGGCGGGTGAGAGAAGCAAAGTGTTGATTCCCGTTTGAAAAAGAAAAGGAAACAGAGTTGTTTTAACTTTACGGAACAAACCGAGCTACGTCACGTTCTGGTTCACGAGCGTGAACTTCAGGAAGTGAAGTAATGTCTGATTTTAACTCACGAAGAGAGCGGGAGGAGGTATTTTAAATTACTTAGGCTACGTCTACTTCGCTACGTTTTGGTTTTCAAGCGGAGATTTGAGCCAAAAGCAATCTCTGTGCACAGTGTGTTTTTAGCTGCACTAGAAGAACCGGGGGCGTGCCTGTGGTCCCACATTTCTACAAAATCTATTTTTTCACTGAAAATTAGGCCTTTTGTTCCCACAGTCCTATGGTCCCACATTTCCTTTTTCAGAAATTTGTATGAGATTTTATCCGCCTAACCCTAAGAGAAAATGTTGTAACCCAAACCTAACCCCTAACCCTGACAAATGTTGTGGGAGGACAGGGCTTACATTTAAGGGAAATGTAGGAACATAAGACTTAATTTAGAAAATGTCCTAGAAATGTGGGAACATAGGGCCTAATTTTCAATGAAAACAAATTCTTAGAAATGTGGGAACACATTTTGTTGCCTGAACTTAACCGTAATCTCCGCTGAAACGACCTGACAGGTGTTCTGTACCCGGCTCACAGTCACCTATTCTCGGGTAACTGAACCACCAACTACCGCGGATACGACGGAGCACCACGCGGAGCACCACGCGGAGCACCACGCGGAGCACCACGCGGAGCACCACGCGGAGCACCGTAGCCAGTGTCACAGAGCTCAACATCTACTAACTGCCGCCGATACGCCCGATGTTTGACAAACATCTGTAACGGCTTAAACAACAACCAACTATGTCTCTCTCTGCACACGGCACTCGTAGCCGGCGTCACGTGACCGGCCGGTGTTCTCCTTTTGTACATTTTTGTATGATATCATACAGCAGTTTATGAGAATGCATTATGTTATGAATAAAAAGCTGACTGTGGTGTTTGTCCCTCTCTCCACCGCCAGCTCCACCGCCATCTCCACCGCCATCTCCACCGCCAGCTCCACCTCCAAAACCACCAAAACCTCCAAAACCAAAGTGATCACGGTGGTAGAGGAGATCGTGGACGGGAAGGTGGTGAGCTCCTCAGAGGTCATCGGGTGAACCCTCAGAGCTCCAGCAGACAGAAACACGCAAATAAACACAATAAAAGTCTGCCGAGGTGCTTCAAAATAAAACACCGTCTGTTGCGTCTTCTGTTCAAACTCAAGTGTCTGATGTCTGCCATACACCAGAGATCTTTAGCAAGGGGTCCTCAGAGTCACTGCAGGGGGGTCTCCTAATGATTCTTTTCAAAAATTAAAATGTTTAAACATATTTCTCACATATTATAAGCAAATATAAATCCCCATTGATGATAGGCTCACTGGCCGACACACTCAAAAATGGAGGTACGAGACAAGAACATTTCTACTTACAGGTACTTTATTGACCTTAAGAGTACAGTATTGTTTTTTAGGAGGCCAGAACTGAACTTTTGGACTAATTTGAGGGTACAAAATGAAAGAGAAGGATACATGATTGTCTTTTTAAAAGGGAACCTCTCCTGCGACAAGCATTAGGTCCTCAATGGTACTTCTATTTCTGAGTGTGTACAGCATCAACAAACCAAAAACACTTGCCTTACATTTATCAAGAGTCCAAAGTTCTCACTGTAAGGCTCTAAAATATATCGAGTCAACACTTTTACTTTTTTTCAAGAGGCAGATGGAGTCCCGGACTAATTTGAGGGTACAAAATGAAAGAGAAGTAGTACACGACTGTCTTTTTATAAGGGTATTCCCCCATGCAACAAGCATCTGTACCCTTTAAAGGTACACAACGGTACTTCTGTTTATTTATTTATTTATAAACATTTCTTAGAGGATAAACCCCATAATGCAGCATCTCGTTGTCATGGGGGTCCTCAGGATCATGTCCAAACAGCATAGAGCAGCAGTACAGTTCAGTAGAAATAAACTAAATATACTTGTTAATAAATACAATCATAATAATAGAAAAACCAAATAAGAAAACATAATAATAATAAAATAATAATACAACAAAAACACAACACACAAACTCATAAACACACACACACACACACACACACACAAGCTCCCACTAACCCCATCACATGGAAAATGTTTCAACACAACGGAGCCAACATTTTACACATAACACAATAAGTCATATAACCATAAATGTACTTTTATGTACACAAGTAGATTCAAATTTACATAGTTAAATAACATGACACATATCAATGATAAATCTAGAAACATTGACAAGTATTCTGAAGCTGTCTTAAAGCATTTCGGAATCGAGGAAAAGACGTAAGCGAGCGAGTAGAAGCAGGAAGGCTGTTCAGTCACGAGGAGCTCTAACACAGAAAGCATATTTCCCAATTTCTCTCTTAACTCCAGGGACAGTAAAGAATATCTGTTCATTATGACGAAGGCTATAGTAAGGCACTAAATATTGTGATAAATAATATAAAGTTTCTGTGTGTGTAGGTACGGTAGTCACTAAAATGGCCATCCACAGATTAAGTTAATCCTAAAGATTCACTGTGCCACAAAAACAATGATTTATAAAATCATGCCAACAATTAATAATAGCTTAGTAGCGTATTCTATGCACTAAAAGGTATAAAGGCATTAGGCTGCTCTACACGTTATTGTAGTCCAAGTTTAATATGCAACTTAATTTATGCAATATTTTGTAGTAGGGGTCCCTGCTCCATCTCTCCTTGAGTTAAGGGGTCCCTGCTCCATCTCTCCTTGAGTTAAGGGGTCCCTGCTCCATCTCTCCTTGAGTTAAGGGGTCCATGCTCCATCTCTCCTTGAGTTAAGGGGTCCCTGCTCCATCTCTCCTTGAGTTAAGGGGTCCTTGGCTTAAAATCCTGTGCTGTAGAAGATTAATACTGTCTTACACCATCTTACATCTAATATGTAAAGACTGGGGATCTTTCAGGGTCACACATTGCAAGACTACAACTAGATTTGCTTCATGAAATTTAATCAAGCTAGCTAGCTACCGCTAGCGTTAGCTGGTAACGTAAAGGGAAAGTCTGCAGATTTTCTGTTCTGCCGTACATGCAGATGAATGTCTCCAGTAGCCGGAGGTCTGTGTTCATCCACCGGTAAAAGTCCCGTTAGGTGACTCGCTTCAGAAGGGTTGAACATTAGAAATGTTCCCTCTTTAGCGTTTAGCTAAACAGCAACTATAAACAACCCATTGGTTGTTGGTGATGTTCACGTGATTTAACTTCACTACCAAGACTTAAAACTGAATGTCCAGACAGAGAAACACTGACTGGGACTGAGTTTATGACCTTACACCAAACGATTGATTTCATTATGGACTTTCATTTTTATATTTATATTATTTATATAAGTTTTTTCATTATGGACTCAGGATGTCATTCTGATACTGGAAAATAGTCCACCACAATCAAATCGCTTGGTAAGTTGGTGTAAGGTAGGCATTAGGTGTCTAAACAACTTGACTGGGTTTAAACAACATAACGGTCTTCATTTGAATGGTTCAATATCGATTCATAAAACTCTGAGATGGATCATTTTAAGAGTGTCTGTTTTAAAGCCAGAGGGAAGATATTGGTATCATAAGAAACTAGACGATCTAAGGAACCCATGTCATGATATATAATAACAGACAAAACTTTGCAGATGGAAGAAAGAAAAGCACTTGTACAATGTGTTCTAGGCCATTGTTTTTGTGATTAACAATGTTTAGGGGTCCAAGCCCGAGGGGGCTGGGAATCTATGTATGCAAGGCAACGCTGTTCCCAGTACCAGCGGAGCTGGGAATCCCATCATAAGCGCTACAGAGTTAGGGTTAGAATATTCTTATTCTTCTTATTCTTCATAGCTCAAACTCTTGCAGCAGCCTAAACCATAAATGCTAGGGGGATGGAATTGTCAGGACTGGTCCTCAACCCTGCAAGGACCTTGGACACAAAAACGGACACAATTGTTCGACATGACGCTCTGAGGATTTGTACCAAATTTGGTAAAGATCGGCCATTAGATGGCGCTATAACGGAGGTAGAAGGGTTTTGGCTGATAACTCAATAAATGTAAATGGGAAATTTGCTATTGTAATTTACTACAGACCTTGCAGCTCGCGTGTTGACATATTTCCTGATGTTTGCCTCGCTCCCTCGCTTTGGGTTCTACTTTTGCATGCTGCGCCTGGGAGGCTTGGTCCCCGTCAGAACTGCTTTCAGTTCTAGTCATTTTCATTTTTATACCACATACAACTCCCAACATGAACATTTACAACACTTCAACTCTTTAAATTTCCGTGAGTGTGTATGTTTGTTGTGTTATGGTTGTCTAAGCTGCTGGATGCCTAAAATTTCCCTTGGGATGAATAAAGTATCTATCTATCTATCTATCTATCTATCTATCTATCTATCTATCTATCTATCTATCTATCTATCTATCTATCTATCCATCCATCTATACTAGTCTGGATCCAGGGCTTTGGGGTCATAAATTAACAACAACAGTACTATTTTAAATAATTTGAAAATCTCTTTCATATCTAAATTAAAATGTAATGAAAACAATGGGAATTTTCAACCCTACAATTAGCCCATATGGTCGTTTCTCTTTCATCTGGGCGACGGCGGCCTATCACAAACACAGAAACAGAACACACAGAAACTGACCCTCCAATAAAACTCTTCCATCCATAAACCTGCAGTCAGTCGCAGTTAATCCTCCACTTTAGACCAGTCTCGGGTTTATTTACTATATACATTAACATTGTGGATCTTTTTAAGGACGCGCCTTAAGATGCACTTTTATTCTCTGGATTTTGTGTTTTTTTCCAAAGGTACCCCCAGGTTTCCACAAGTTAAATTTAAGACTTTTTAATACCATTTAGAATGAAAGTTAATCCCAATTTCATGAACATACTGGCACACGTATGTAGGACATAATGGAACATCAGAAACGATGTTAGGTTGTAAAAGTACTTGTTTACCAATGTAGAATAATGTTCTTTCTATTTGCAGATACATATAATAAGAATGTAAAAGGTTTCCATAGGAGACCAAGTGTGTTTTGGTGTATGTTTATTTAGCTCAAGCGGTAAATATGAGATAGTTAGGCTCACAGTGGCCTCGAGCAAAGTTACACTGAGTAATGATAACAAGTGAAAGAGGAACAGAATGTACCGCTTCGCGTGAGAGCAAATGAGGACGAGACATAACACGGGGGCCTCTGGCGTGTGTTGTGTGAAGAGAACAGTCCCGGTGCAGAAGAAGAAGAGGGGGTTCCAAGAAAGAAAGTATAAGAGATGAGGGGAAGAATAGATCGGGGTTCACAAGGTCTGACAGTCTAGAGATACGAGGACCGGCTCGGGCTTTTTTTCTGTTGCTAGGGAAACTTAGTCTCTGCGTGCCGTGTGTTTGAAATGCTTGACTGATTAAACAAATGTATTTGACTTCATCTTATCGTCTTATTTGGCTCTTGCTTAGGATCGATATAATACCAATTTAACGAATGCACGGGGATATAGGTCTTTTATTGGAGTCAGGCACATTGTTAGAGGAGGGAAATCCCCAACACCAAGTACTTGAACAAGTACTTGAACATACATGTTATTGTAGTACTCAATACATACACGCTTTGTGACAAAACAATGAAGGAGTTATTTAATCTTATGAAAGAACAATACAAATATTAGACCTTTGTGAAGAAATTTAAGACTTTCTAAAGAAATGTAAGAATGTTAAGGCCTTATCTTTTTAATATTATATTTAAGACATTTCTAAGACCCCGTGGGAACCCTGAATAATAAAGGTACCCTGCTTTACTTTCATTGTATATATGTGAAATAAACACCAGACTCAAGAGAGAATGCAAAATACAATTTCACCGCTAGATTGGAGACATTCCTACACAGTGGACCATTAAGTATTAATATACACATGTATCTATATATTTGATTCAATATGAACATGCTATACATTGATAGATCGGTTAAGTTTTTCTGCAATTCAGTTCCTTTCCTGTAAATCATAAGCACCAGAGCATGATTCATTCAGATTCACCGGGATAATAAACAGAAGCCTACCTGAGAGTCCATTCCTCCATTATTTAGATTCCTTTAGTCCAAAAGTGTCCACCAAAAACAATCCAAAGGGTTCCTCATGAAAACTAATCCCAAGTTGTGTTTGTTGTTGTGTGCTGTTGCTAACTGTCTGCTAACTTGTTCTGAATAAAAGAAAACATTCTCCTTTTCCTGCACCGTGTTTTTTGGTGTGATTGTTTTTGTCAGTTTGCTGCGTATAAAATTAAAGTGTCCCCACTGTTGTCTGTCAAGTTTTCAACCCAGGGCAGCCTCTGAAATACAAGCAAGTGGACGGCCTCCATCTTGTCTCTGGCAGCCATGTTAGAGAGAGCTGTCATTGGCTATTAATAATTCAAACGTGATGACTGTAGCCAATCAAATTCCCTTTCCAACAAGAGCTGAGTCCTTACTCCCAGGGCCAGCGGTCACATGACTGTATTTTGTGAGAAAAAAGTTTTCTTTTCAAAGCTTTATTTAGAACAATTCAGTACATTACAACTGCTTGTAGGAATAGTGAGTTTGCATTACTCAAAAACAATATTAACATCAAAACAGCAACACTATACTGACAATAATAAAACATACATACATAAAGAAATAAATAAATAAACATAAGTCAAGGGATTAGCCACTTCCAACAGTCCATCCATCTATCCATCCATCCATCCATCCATCCATCCATCCATCCATCCATCCATCCATCCATCCATCCATCCATCCATCCATCCATCATCCTCCTCTTATCCGTGGTCGGGTCGCGGGGGGAGCAGCTCCAGCAGGGGACCCCAAACTTCCCTTTCCCGAGCCACATTAACCAGCTCTGACTGGGGGATCCCGAGGCGTTCCCAGGCCAGGTTGGAGATGTAATCCCTCCACCTAGTCCTGGGTCTTCCCCGAGGCCTCCTCCCAGCTGGACGTCCCTCCACCTAGTCCTGGGTTGTCCCCGAGGTCTCCTCCCAGCTGGACGTCCCTCCACCTAGTCCTGGGTCTTCCCCGAGGTCTCCTCCCAGCTGGACGTGCCTGGAACACCTCCCTAGGGAGGCGCCCAGGGGGCATCCTTACCAGATGCCCGAACCACCTCAACTGGCTCCTTTCGACGTGAAGGAGCAGCGGCTCTACTCCGAGCTCCTCACGGATGACTGAGCTTCTCACCCTCATCATCTCTAAGGGAGACGCCAGGACCACATCCAACACCTCCAACAGTCCTTTATTTAATTTATATTTTATTTATCTTCGTAAGCGAAGAATTTCTTATCTGTATTTACATTGGACGGGCAAGTCCAAGGAGGTTTCCACGTCGTTCCGCCATTTTAAAAAACTATAATGACTGAGAGAGACATACAGCACTAGCCTACCTGTCTAGCTAATCCACAATGTGTTTTGGTTCAGGGCCAGCATCATGTGACTGAAACCAGCTGAGACAGAGAAGGAGATCAGTGAGAGGCCCTTTAGTTCATAATGGAGGATCAGACTGATGCCGAGCCACAGGAGAAGGAATCCTCGTCGCCAAAAAAGCAAAAATTGGAAGATATGTTGTCGTAGCTTCTTGGTGTACATAACAGCTACCGTAGCTGCAACATGCATTTTAAAAGTGAGGCGCTAGAGAGAACTATTGGTTTGAATGCAAAATACAATTTCACCGCTAGATGGGAGACATTCCTACACAGTGGACCTTTAAATAAACTGTTTTGATCACCAGGTAACACCGCTAATAGATTTTTAAAGTTACCAGTAAATCTGATTTTCGACTAGCGACATGTTTGTTGGTTTCTTTCCTAACTAACTTTACTTTAACTTCAGCTCCTCTGGTTTGTTTTGTTCCGTTTGTCTTCTCCGTTTCACCGTAGCTTGTAATCAACGCCAGACACGTATCCCACGGTTGTACGACACATCCCAACACAGTGTTCATGGGAAATGTAGGATTAGTACTACAAGCAGAGTTGCCAGATAAATGTTACGTTTTTCAAGCCAAACACACATCAAACCGCTCACATTACTTAATAATAATCTGGCACCGCTGACAAACAGACGCAGTGTAGCCAGACCTTACCACACACAGGGTCGGGCATCGTTTGGATCTTAACGATTCTGATTCTTCTTTTTGATTCTGATTCTTTTCGCTTCTCGATTCTGATTCTTTGAGGTGTGGAGTTGAAACGGGTCACATGCTTATTTCACAAATAAGAGGAATGTTTTATTTTGATTCAATGGTGAGGCTCTTTTTCAATGTAAAATAAAACCAGACTAGAGCGCTGCTTACTGTGCTCCGCGGCTGCAACACAACAAGCGCCCGGCCGCTACGGAACCAAAATTTGTGCATGTTAAATTTGGAACCGATGATCGGATTTGAAACCAAATCCTATAAACGATTCCAATAAAGAAACGATTCCACTGGAGGAGGAATCGGTTCTCGATGCCCAACCCTGACTACACAGCACTGTGGAGATACAGCTGGCGATGCGAGACTATTCTCAACTAACCTTGATTGTCCGCTGTATGGGTCTGTGTTTACATGAAGGGAAATCTTACTGCGACAGCATAGATCCATATGTGATGCACACAAACAAGCCAACGTAAAGGTATGTGGGCCTTCCACAGACCTTGGGTCAACAGTTTGTGCGTGTCCCTTACCTGTTCCAACATGACAACGCCCCGAGGGCACTAAAACACAGCACCAAGAATGCACATTACTCAAAAGCTTTTAGGCAAATAATGGAAAACGTGTAGAAGGGTTTCATCTGCATGTGGATCTGTTCAAGATACACAAAGCATTTAAGCACAAGAAACAAGTTCAGAATGTTTAAGGATGCTTTGTTGTAGAACTTGGCACATTTCGACCAAACTCCATTTCACATGACCGGATTCTGAAATGTGTAAACAGGTTCTTTCTTACATCCCAGTATCTGCTAAAATACAAACATGACTCAGCCCCGTTTGTTTATGGTGTGGAGGACTGGTTGGGAACATACATGGTGAATGGATTACAGATGCGTGAGTTAATCTGTGGGGGGGGGGGGGCTCAGACCAAAAATGTTGGGTGCCTCTGGTTAGATAAAGACAAATGAATGAGATCATTTCATGGATTTTGGGATTGCTGTTTATGAACTGAACATTTAACAAATAAAACACATGAAACATTCGTCACTATAAACCAGTTCAAGAGTAAATAACCGCGTGTCTCCTGCTCTGTCATCTCACAGCAAACAGATGGAGAAGGAATAGTTGACACAAAGAATTTCAATGTTTGCTTGCACAATAGAAGTAACGAGGGGAGGGGGGGAACCTGCAGGGTCTAAAATAACACAGTCAACTCAGGAAAAACAGACAGGTTTGAACCTGCAGAGAGAGGAATCCAGGGGGACGGGAGACAGTCAGGGCTGAGTGTCAGACATTTGAAATGTGCAAAAACTGCAAAGCGGATTAGATAAGACCTGATCCCATCAGGCTGACAGAGGAGCAGGGACAGCTGAACAAACGGTGCGATTGAGTCACCATTGTCAGATAGCAGAACAAACAGAGATGTGTATCATTGTGCAACAGACGTATAGTTTCCTGCTGTGATTGGCTGCTGTGTTTGCCGGCTCCGTGGCCCCTGAGGCATGACCCTCCTCCCCTTGCTCACATCCAGGTGGGAATAAAAAGGAGCCCAGTTTGGACTCCGCTTCATTCTCTCGTCTCCATCCACAGCAGACAGACTCCTCCACCATGACCTCCTACGCTCGTTCCGTCACCTTCTCCAGTGGGAGCCGCCTCGCCTCCGCCAGGGCCCCCAGCGTGTACGGCGGCGCCGGCGGTGCAGGAGTCCGCATCTCCAGCATGAGCGCTCCCAGGAGCTTCTCCTCTGCCGGGGCTGGGTTCTCCTCTGCCGGGGCAGGGTTCTCTGCTGCCGGGTCTGGCAGCGGTGGCTTCAACCTGGCCGACGCCGTCGACATCTCCGACAACAAGAAAGTGGCCATGCAGAACCTCAACGACCGCCTGGCGTCCTACCTGGACAAGGTGCGCAGCCTGGAGAAGGCCAACGGCGACCTGGAGCTGAAGATCAGACAGTTCCTGGAGAACAAGACCAAACCGGAGGGCCACGACTGCGTTGCGTTCAAGGCCGCCATCAGTGACCTGCAGGACCAGGTGAGCCAGGCTCTGATTCTGTACGCAGGTCTGTCTCTGACAGAAGAGAGAGATGCATTGATAAGTTGTCAAACATTAAATTAATCGCCAACAATTTTGATAATCTATTAATCAGTTTGAGTCCTTTTTAATGAAAAACAGTGTGATGTCAGCTTGTTAAATGTTGTATATGCTCTAGTTTCTTCTCTCTGTGACAGTAAACTGAATATCTTTCAGTTGTGGAAAAAAAACGAGACATTTGAGGACGTCATCTTGGGCTTTTTGGGAAACACTGATCCTCATTTTAGAGACCAAACAACTAAACCATTCACCCGGAAAATAATCCACACATTTCAGATTCCTGATGTTATGTTTTTTGGGAAGCACTGATCCACATTAAGACGAGCAGAGCTACAACAGAAAGCCTAGAAGTGTGAGATCATGTGAAGCTTTTATGCTTGAAAGTTAATCTTCTCGGTCACAAAAGCTTCGTAGTCTCTGACACAAAAAGCCTCGCAGCCAAATTCAGACAGATAGCCGTGATGTGTTGTTGGATGCAGGATGAAAACAGGTGCAGTCACACAAAAAACAAAAGGAGGTAACTGAAGCACAACCAGGCGACGGTTTCATTCAGAGTTGGTGCCCTAGGTAAGATTTCAGCTGGTTTCGTCACTTTGTTAGATGTTCCTGTCGCCTTTCTTCACTCATTCGGACGGCCGCGCCCTTTGCATGTACTGCCTTTGACACTCGCCGGCCCTGGTCTAATTTGCATGATATACATACAAGAACCACTAAAACAATGAGGGGAAATTTGACTTATATTTGAATAGTCTTGTCTCTTTAAAATCAGATTTGTAGCTGCCTCAGTCCAGGTCAAAAAACAAGCAGGTACTTGAAAACACGCAGAGCAGCAATAGTAATAAAATAAATAAATCAAATAAAAATCCAGATGGGGCTCTTAGTTGAAAAACAAATTAAAAGTCGCTGTACAAGTTAATAAAATAGTTAGAAATAGTTAAAGTACGAGTGAAATCAATCCGATTTCACAAAAGAACAAAATAAAGATATGTGAGGAGCAGGAGCAGGCAGAGGCATAATGTTAATATAGTCCTGCCCCTACTTCACAATATATTGTTATTACAGAAACATCTAAACTAATAGATCATACATTGCCAGACTCAGATGATGAAATAAATCTGCGCTGCCTGTGTGTGTGTTTCAGATCCTTAGTGCCACCCGGACCAACGGAGCTCTCTACCTGTCCGTCGATAACGCCAAGCTGGCTGCTGATGACTTCAGGGTCAAGTGAGTTTATCTACAACTGCAGCTTTTAACTTTTTGTTCAGCGTATTGTTTTTATTATAACCTATGCTCTTCTATTCTTTATTCTTATTCCTCCTCACCCCTTTCTTCAAACTTCAACCCCTTTCACATTTTTCAACATAGAGACTTCCTTCACACATCAACCTATTCAGCTTGATTAAATGGCGTGCTATTACTTTTATCATTCACAACTTTCATGCTTTTTGAAATTCTCCCCATTCACGTGAATATGGGATCATATATGGGAATAATGAGAGCAGAAATGTCAGGAGGAGAGCAGGTGCTGGTCCAGCACTGGCAGCCCACCCACTCTGACATCTTTCCATTTGTGCATGAATAGGTCCTGAGCATGAGTGTGTGTGTGTGAAGTGATTTCTCACAGAGTGTGAACTGTAATTTCCCCAATGGGGATCAATAAAATGTACAAATTAAAATGAAATGAAATTGCACAGGATGTTCACCCAGGTGTCCTTTCCCTCACAGTGTTAAACATGAAGTGGTAGGAGTTATGGTTTTCGAGCTAGAAGCAAGAGTACCAGGTGCACCATGGCAACCTTTAACTGCAGTTGGTGACACAGAGCTCATTGACAACTAGTCTCACTATGTCACCTACTTCTTAAACATTTAAAAGAACACGCCGACTTATTGGGACTTTGTCTTATTCCCCGTATCCCCCAGAGTTAGATAAGTCCAGACATACCCTTCTCATCTCCGTGCGTGATGTAACTTTGTCTGACGCACCCACCGCTAGCCTAGCTTAGCACAGATCCTGGAGGTAACTGGCTCCATCTAGCCTCGCTTAGCTCAGATCCTGGAGGTAACCGGCTCCATCTAGCCTAGCTTAGACCAGATCCTGGAGGTAACCGGCACCATCTAGCCTAGCTTAGACCAGATCCTGGAGGTAACTGGCTCCATCTAGCCTAGCTTAGCACAGATCCTGGAGGTAACCGGCTCCATCTAGCCTAGCTTAGCTCAGATCCTGGAGGTAACCGGCTCCATCTAGCCTAGCTTAGCTCAGATCCTGGAGGTAACCGGCTCCATCTAGCCTAGCTTAGACCAGATCCTGGAGGTAACCGGCTCCATCTAGCCTAGCTTAGACCAGATCCTGGAGGTAACCGGCTCCACCTAGCCTAGCTTAGCACAGATCCTGGAGGTAACCGGCTCCATCTAGCCTAGCTTAGACCAGATCCTGGAGGTAACCGGCTCCATCTAGCCTAGCTTAGACCAGATCCTGGAGGTAACCGGCTCCATCTAGCCTAGCTTAGCACAGGTCCTGGAGGTAACCGGCTCCATCTAGCCTACTGCTCTGAATAAGTGACAAAACAACTATTTCCATGTTGTGATTTGTATAGTCAAAGTGTGTACAAATAACAAGGTCACATGACACACAGCCATCTTCTAACCGTATACAAACTGGGAACTATATTCTCAGAGGGTGAAGCACTGCTACTCTCTGCTCGGGGCTTCTCAGGTGCTGCAAGAAAATCACTATACTAGAATATAGTTGTTTTGTTCAATCCCATGTAGCATTAGCCTTTTCTAAAAAACAATTAAAATATTCCACACATTTCAAACATGGGTGTTATTCAACAATTCAACGACATTTATACTAATTAAACCCATGCCCAGTTTTTATTACTACTTCCTACTTCTTACACATTCAAGCCAGCAACCCAGCGTTAGCATCAGCCTTTCAACATACAGCGTTCAACCTTCTCTAGTTGTTAGATATTAGTCATTATTGGTGACGTTTAGGAAATTAAAACTACTTAAAAACAGTTTAAAATGAAAGCGGTCTCGGCTGTGGTTTCTCTCGGTGTTCAGGTTTGAGAACGAGCTGGCCATGCGTCAGTCGGTGGAGGCCGACATCAGCGGGCTGAAGAGAGTCCTGGACGACCTGACTCTGGGAAGATCCGACCTGGAGATGCAGATCGAATCGCTGAGGGAGGAACTCATCCAGCTCAAGAGGAACCACGAGGAGGTGGGCTCAAAATGCTAACTGCGATCAAAATTCATTCAGGAGAGTTCATTTTGAAGTTTTGTAACCCAAAACATTTGGTGGATGTGTTTAGCAAAATAAGCTGCTAGCTGGGACGATATGCTTTTATTCCAATTCGATTCTTTCACGATACATGGGTCCCGATTTGATTTGTATTGCGGTTTTCATTCACACTATCGAAACGCTTTCATATGAACTACAAAAAAATGCTCTCTTACACAATATACATATATACTCATGTAAACACCTTCCTGTTCAAGTGAAATCCTCTCACACACAATACTGAAAAGCTTTCATATACACAGAAATATATTAAAAACGCTCACACACATACACACATAAGAGGGTTTCGTCGTTGTGTGAGAGCATTTCAGTTGTATGTGGTGGTGAGGTCTCAGTATAGTATGTGACATATCATTTCATTTCAGTAGTGTATATGAAAGCATGTCAGTAGCGTGTGTGAGAGCATTCCAGTTGTATGTGTCTGAGGTAATTGTGAATTATGTCCTTGATGGACCTCATAGCCCGTCTTCAGTATTTTGGTGTGAAGTTGCAAAGGCGATCTTGATTACTGATTTCCCAGTAAAGGTCTTCAAAGATCATTCAAAAGGGAATTTAATTTGAAATTATATGAAAAAGAAAAACGCAAGCAGCGAAAACTTGAAATTGTGTCTTGATAAAGAACTCAAACACAAACTTTTTGTTATCATCATCATCGACTGATTTCTGATTTCGTCTTCCTGCAGGACCTGCTGGCTATGCGGGCCCAGGTGGGAGGCCAGGTGAACGTGGAGGTGGACGCCGCTCCGCAGCAGGACCTGTCCGCCGTCATGGCTGGAATCAGAGAACACTACGAGACCGTTGCCAACAAGAACCGCAAAGAGCTGGAGTCCTGGTTCCACGCCAAGGTGAGCGATATATAAATCCTCTTAACCAAACTGTAGGGTGAGACAGTACAATACAACAATATGCTTTTGTCCCGATCCGATTCTTTCCCGAAACATGGGCGCCAAATGGATTTGTATTCAGATTTTCATTCATTGCGATTCGATAGTATTGAGTCTTGTGATTTTCTTTTCCTTCTTCAAAAAAACTAAAGTTCAATAAAATATTTGTGACATATATATATATATATATATATATATATATATATATATATATATATAAAATATAAATGCGATATCATTGTATGGATATGAGTGACAAACAGCAGAGTTTGATTCGTGTGCAGTTTAAAAACTTTTTCTTTGTTGTTTTGTAGTCCGAGGATCTCAATAAGGAGGTCGCCGTGAGCACGGAGACTCTTCAGTCGTCACGCTCCGAGGTGACCGAGGTGAAACGCTCGCTGCAGAGCCTGGAGATCGAGCTCCAATCACAGCTCAGCATGGTGAGCATCCATCTTGGATTTATTCATTTTGAATCAGCAACAACTTCTGTTGATGGAGTACAGCACTTTGTAAATGTCTCTATGATACAGTGTATTGGCTAAACACAGTGAACAATATCACTGTAGAAAACGTTTGTTTTCCATTTGTTGTCCTTATCTGGATTTTTTCTTCTCTTTCCTTTAAATATTTAAAAAATATTCATGTTCATTTGCATGCACATCTGTCTTTAATTTCAATGTTTGGTGCGTTCCTTTCATAAGCCCTCAGGGGTTGTTTCTTTATCCCACCTGTGCATTTCATTAATATTCATCATATTTATATGCACAATTAAAGAAAGAAAGAAAGAAATCAGCGGAGTTTGTCAAGTCAACTTTCTGCAATATATACCAGACATACAGGGGAATCGAAAATAGATTTCTCTCCGACCCACTGTGCAATAAAGACTGGTACAAATAGTATAATATAAAAGATAAGTGATATATACAAATAAAGATAAAAAAGATAAGTAATATATACAAATACAGGCATATATTTTAAATTCTGAATAGTGCAAATGGAAGGCAAAACCAAACAGTATAAAAAAACTAAAGATGTAAATGACCTGACACTGTTTGTTCTCCCTTTCCAGAAAAAGTCTCTGGAAGGAACCCTCGCCGAAACCCAGGGCCGCTACGCCAACATGCTGGCAGGCTACCAGAGGCAGGTGAGCAGTCTGGAGGAGCAGCTGGCCCACCTGAGGGCCGACCTGGAGCGACAGGGACAGGAGTACCGGATGCTGCTGGACATCAAGACCAGACTGGAGATGGAGATCGCCGAGTACAGGAGGCTGCTGGATGGAGAGATGATCATGTGAGCATTCTGGGATGTCCTGGGACATAGATAGATAGATCAAACAGATGCAGTATATTAAACATTTCAAGCAGATACAGAAAAACAACGTGTAAAATCAGTGTTTTCCCTAGGTTTGTGTAACATTCCTTGTATATACCTTCCACCAAATGACTCTACAAGTGATTCCTCTGTCTCAGACTAATGTATATATTCTATAAATAATATGGGAATGAAACCCTGAGAGTCTTGCTAGAGTCGGGGCGCTCCTGTCGTCTCCATCGTTTTGATGTCAAAGGTCATAAAACTCAGTCCCAGTCAGTCTTTTTCTCTGTCTGATCAAACGTATTTGATATTATCCTAAGTTTTAAGTCTTGGAAGTGAAGTTAAATCACGTGAACATCGTAAAGAACCAATGGGTGCTCTCCCTCCAGCACCAAACAGGAAGCAGGAAAAAGCTAGAGCCAGTGGTGTTTATGGTTGCTATGGCGCTAAACGCTAAAGAGGGAAAAGTTGCAGATTTTCAACTGTTCTGAAGTGAATCATCCAACGGGAGTTTTACTGGCAAACGAACACAGTCCTCCGGCTACTGGAGACATTCATCTGCATGTACAGCAGAACAGAAAACCTGCAGACTTCCCCTTAAAGTTTCCAGTTAACGCTAGCGGTAGCTAGCTAGCTTGGTTTACTTTTTCAGAAGGAATCTATTTGTAGTCTTGCCAATTGCAACCCTGCAAGATCTCTGGTCTTTATATATAATGACAGATAACGTTAGTCTTTAACGTTCAATGTGAGATGTCACATTTTAGTTACTTCAAAGTATTTTCTAGTCTTCTAATAGACTCTAAAAATACTTGCATATTTGCAGGACCTCCCTCATAAAAATGTGAAAGAAATGCAATTTAACATCATTTTTGGACCATAATTTTTTCTATATTATTATATTATCAATGTTGGTAAATCTAGAGTAGATAATGAATCAGCAACACTCAAAAAGAAATAATGCAAATTAAATAATAAAAAGTTTAAAGAGCACAAAGTACCAATATAGAAACACGCATGTTTGTATGATTATCACCTGTAAATGTAACATTAATCAAAGCTAACAGGAGTGTTTGTGTGTCTCACTGCAGCCCACCAACCACCACTTCATCTTCATCTCGTAAAGTTATGATCGTCACCAAAGAATTCTGCGACGATGAAGAGGTCAGCTCTCAAACTCAGAAGTGAGACACAGCAACACGCTGCCAACCGTTCTCAGAAATACACAAATAAAATGATCTGAAACGTGTTTGTGTGTCTGTGTATCAATGTCTGTAGTATATCACTCAAAATAACTACATTCTCTTGTAATTATAGATACAGATGGTGTGAGTTATACTATAATACATCATAATTACAGTTTTGTCCATTTGCTAAAACCGGTAACCGGCTCCATCTAACCTAGCCTAGCACAGATCCTGGAGGTAACCGGCTCCATCTAACCTAGCCTAGCACAGATCCTGGAGGTAACCGGCTCCATCTAGCCTAGCTTAGCACAGATCCTGGAGGTAACCGGCTCCATCTAGCCTAGCTTAGCACAGATCCTGGAGGTAACCAGCTCCATCTAGCCTAGCTTAGCACTGATCCTGGAGGTAACCGGCTCCATCTAGCCTAGCTTAGCACAGATCCTGGAGGTAACCGGCTCCATCTAGCCTAGCTTAGACCAGATCCTGGAGGTAACCGGCTCCATCTAGCCTAGCTTAGCACAGATCCTGGAGGTAACCGGCTCCATCTAGCCTACTGCTCCCAATAAGTGACAAAATAACGGCAACATGTTCCTATTTCCATGTTGTGATTTGTATAGTCACAGCGTGTACAAATAACAAGGTCAAATGACACACAGCCATCTTCTAACCGTATATAAACTGGGAACTATATTCTCAGAAGGTGAAGCACTGCTACTCTGCTCTCGGCTTCTCAGGTGCTGCGAGCATATCACTCCGCCTAAATAGCAGAAGTAGCAATGCTTCCCTTTCTGAGAATATAGTTCCCAGTTTATATACGGTTAGAAGATGGCTGTGTGTCATGTGGCATTTAAAAAGTGCCATTTTGAATTGCAAAATGTGTGTAAAGCAGGAAATGTGTTCAGACTCTTGGAGACTTGAGAAGAGGTTTTTGTGTATTAGCGCTCAGCTCAACTCTAAAAACCGAACACCAAGTCAGAAATCCATGTCAACAAGCCACATCATATCAGTCACAGTCGGCCTTCTTAAAAATAGAAAGGATCAGATGATTCAAGTCAAGGCAGGACTTAAAGAAACTAATCTATACTTTAATTTCATGCAGATTTCTGTAAGTCTTCTTTTTTTTAGCTCTCCTCCCCCCAAAACAAAAAATCTCTCAGAGAACTTGAGCTCATTCATAAATCTGAGTATCTAGGTTAAGTACATTACGTAAACAAGTCCACATTGACTTTTGGTTTCACACAGGACACAATCAGCTCCGTCCCGAGGGAAAGTCCTGAGTTTGTTTGACCCGCCCATCCCTACGTGGTCTTCATGTAATACATCAAAGACAAACGTAGTGTTGGTCCGAAACGAAATACCAGAAACCTGCAGCAGCTCTACTCAGGTTTATGCAGCTAATTGATTATGCTATGTCTTTGTCAATTAATAGATCAGGATTGTTTTTCATAATATAAAGCTGTAAACCCAACTCCTTGTCACATTGACCGAACATAACATCGCAGATGTATTATTTCATGGGTCTTGTTCTTAGGTGTAACAAATTGGCTGATCGCGCCCCCTATACATTTTCAGATAAGTAGCCCCTGCAGTATGTTTCCTCTGAAGGCATGAAACATGGCAGGCATATGAATCATGACCAGACCGACAGAAAAGCCTCCTGGAAGCATCCTCTAAACACAACAGGAAGTCAGCCATTTTTAACTTGCTTTGCTTTTTTAAATGCTTTTGTCTAGTTGCAGGCATTATACTTTAACAAACTCCTACAGATTTAACCCGATTGAAATAAACTAAATATTGCGTGTAGATACGAACATTAAAAAAGTTTTCTCATCAGTTGTACATCAGAGATGACTCTCTTTAATAAAGTCAAAGCAGCAGCTGATCCGTCAGTGTGAAATAAAAACATGTGAACCACAGGAAACAATGTCAGACTTCGTCTTTATTAAAGAGAGACTCAGTTTACACATCACGGCGTCTGATTCTGGTTCCACTGGCATCTAACTGCTGCTGATCACGATTCCAGACTCGTCCACTTCTTGTGTTATCACCACCACCCTGGAGGTCTTGGTTGTGGTGGAGGTCTTGGTGGTAATGGCGGTGGTGCTGCAGAACAGAAAATAAATAATTAATTTTATTTGGACTTTTTTTATATTTTGACTGATGAGACTTGATAGGTTTGAGTATTATTATGAAGATAAACAACATTGGTAAAATTCAACAAAGTCAAAAAAAATATTTTAGATGGGAAATAAATTCTCTTTTCATCTTCATCGTGTCGAAAGAAAGAACAAGTTGAAATTAAGATACAAAATCACAAGCGTGGCGGTCATTCTACGTCACAGGTGTCAAACTCAAGGCCCGAGGGCCAAATCCGGCCCTTCGCAGGTTTTGATCCGGCCCGCCTTTCAATTTAGGTTCACAATAAATTTAGGCCCACCTAGTTTTTGTCACTTTTTGATGCCCGTTCCGGCAGTTTATGCACTTTTTTCAATGCTTTAGGCACTTTGTTTTAACATTTTGGATGCTTTACTCAATGTCCTGCCACTTTATCGGAAATTGTTGGTGCTTTTGACAATGTTTTTGTCACTTTTTCAGACAATTTTGAGGTTTTTTTTGGGCCTTTTTCCAACTTTTTTGGTGCTTTTTTCAACGTATTTGTCGCTGGCTTAGGAACATTTTCGGGGCTTTATGAGGCCCAAAATGTAAGTGAGAAGACATGCAATAATACAGTCAAAATATTAGACTTTTTCCCTTTAATAAACATGTCAATAACTTCTACATGTCTGGCCCTTGATGTGATTCTCATTTTTCAGTCTGGCCCTTAGGGAGACTGAGTTTGACCCCCCTGTTCTACGTGAATCATTGAAGGAGATATGAAACAAACTACACTCTTTCCTTGTTCTGTCCCAGAAGCTATACTGCCGTTTCGGGGGACACTGCAGCTGCACATTACAGAAACATAAAATGAGCTAGATGAGGCTGATGCTTGATGCTTGTCCCCGTTTCAGAACTGCTCTGTTTCCACCGAGGCATTTCGAGGGCCGGTTCGGAGCCTGTGCCTGATCTGGAACCAGTTCTTTGAGTTTTGACAGTCAAATAACCTTGGCCATGAAAACTGGTTCCAGAGTAGCACCAACTCTTTGTTGGTCTCAAACCAGTCTCAAACAAAGTCCTGCTTACATAAGGGGCTGGGAACGGGGTTATCGTGACCAACAAGACCAACAGTTGGACACCAACTACGGATGAAAGAGTGAGAAGCTCATTGAACTTTCCCCTCAGCTCACCTCTCTCCGTCCAGCAGCCTCCTGTACTCGGCGATCTCCATCTCCAGTCTGGTCTTGATGTCCAGCAGCTCGGCGTACATGGCGCTCTGGTTACCCAGCTCAGTCCTGAGGTGGGACAGCTGCTCCTCCAGACCCCCCACCTGTCTCTGGTAACCTGCCAGGATGTTGGCGTAGCGGCTCTTGGTCTCAGCCAGAGTTGCCTCCACAGCTCCTTTCTGTTGAGGAAAAGGGAGGACAGTCAGCTGTGTTCAATGATGACCGTCACTTTGATTTACAGTAAGAGAGCCCTTTAGTACTTTTAGTACAAAACACATCAAACATTTTACATTACAACCAATACAGAAGGCCAACTCTGCCAGAAAGGAACCAAATTCATGAAAAGCTAAAATCAAAGTCATCGTCAAAGTTATGCAATCGACTTTTCTTCACTTATCTCTATTTTCCTGGCAGAAATGGCCGTCAACAATTATCTTTAAGGTTTAAAATATCCAAATTCAGTCGTCAATAACAGACTGAAGGGAACCATTCAGATCATTTTTGGGTTGTTAGCCTTGATCCCAACAGGCAGAAACGAGGTTACATGTGATGACTGGATGAAGTCGACAGATTTCGTGATTTCTTACCTTGCTCATCTCAGACTGCAGTTTGATCTCCAGCGACTGAAGAGTTCGTCTGACCTCTGAGATCTCGGTCTTGGACGTCTGCAGAACCTCGGTGCTCACAGCCACCCCTCTGTTCAGCTCGGCCGACTGTGAAGAACAATCAATGACGTTATTGATCAAATATCAGGGTATCAGAGCCCAGCGTGATGTAGAGCTATCTGAGAAACTCCCACAACAGCAGAAGTTAGGAAACTAAACAAGAAGTTAAAGACTAACATTTAAAAAACTACAAAGTTTTAAAACTTTTAAACTTCTAAATATCCTAAACCAGAACTTGAGAAACTAGAAAGTTTGGACTTTATTGTCTCACCTTGGTCTGGAACCAGGACTCCAGCTCTGCGCGGTTCTTGTTGGCGACGGTCTCGTAGTGTTCTCTGATTTCAGCCAAGACGGCGGACAGGTCCTGCTGCGGAGCGGCGTCCATCGCCACGTTCACCTGGCCTCCCACCTGGGCTCGCAGGGCCAGCAGGTCCTGCAGGAAGACGACGGTTAAACTTCTGTCTTTTAATCTTTGTATTAGCGCCCGAGCACCAGAGTGCCAGGGACCTTTGTGTTTTTTATTGTAATGCAAAACAGCTATTCTGTGTATATATATATATATATATATATATATATATATATATATATATATATATATATTGTTTATTTCATAATATTGTTTAATGTTTGTTATGTAAGCACCATTCACCATGGAAAATTCCACATAGGTGTAATTTATTGTGGTAATAAAGCCTTTTCTGACTGTGATTTAAAAGTTATTTTTCTGCTGTGCAATCATATTTTTTAGGGGCTTGGGATGCTCGAAAAAAAAAAACAATGTCAATGTCAGATCTGATGAAAACTGCTAAGTTGTGCAGTGACTGGGCTCAGGGGCGTGGCCAACGGGCCACCTAACGCACGCCATGGTTCGGATGAAGTTGATTTGATGTTCACAACATTTTACTTAACTTTAGGAATGTATAAACATTTTTTTAATTTATTTCACCTGACAGGAAGTCAGCCATCTTGGATTTTGTGCGTTCACTTTCATGTTAGGAACACGTTTGAGGACTTTATGATGCACAAAAACTCAAAATTTTGCAGCCACTTTCTAAATAGTAATTCTTTCGATTTAAAATCACATTTGGTCAGTGGTGGAATGTTAGAAATTACAATTACTCATGTTACAGTAATTGAGTAGTTTTTTGTACGTGTACTTTAACTATTTAAAATAGTTTTTAAAATCTATAATTTTACTTTCACTTAAAGGACAATCCCAGCGCAAAATAAACCTAGGGGTTAATAACATATGTGTACCGAGTCGACCGTTCTCTGGGATATATTTTCATGCTAATCAAATGCGTCTCTAGCTTTAAACAAGCTACCGCTAATACTAGCTTTCGGGGCAGAGGGTAAATCGCTATTTTATATTCTGTCTGTACACTTACACAGTTCTCAGTGCTTCGATTTACATGTAGGGACCCTCATTATGCTACCGTTGAAGTGTGGTGTTATTTTGAGACTTGTTAGTGGTATAAAAATAGCAATTTACCATCTGCCTCGAAAGCTAGCATTAGCATGCTGACCACCGGTTGCGGTAGCTTGTTTAGGATGCATGAAAACTCTCAAAACTGCAGCCACTTTCAAAGTAGTACATATTTTTGAGATTTCATTTTTGCTTTTGCGTGACGTGGTGGCCGTTCATCGCTGCTTGCAGCTTAAATTAATCTTTCCGTCTGGTTTCAGCTCTCTCACCTCCTCGTGGTTCCTCTTGAGGAAGATGAGTTCCTCCCTCAGACCCTCGATCTGCATCTCCAGGTCGGATCTTGCCAGAGTCAGCTCGTCCATGATTCTCTTCAGCCCGGCGATGTCGGCCTCCACCGACTGACGCATGGCGAGCTCGTGCTCAAACCTGAATAAACAAACATGAGAATGAGTTCCAGAAACTCACCTGGACATTGAAATGATGGTGTTAATGATCGACAATGATGCCTGGACCAATGGAAACAGAGGCTACGTTTCATTAGTGGTTCAACATGCCCTACTTTGGTCTGAAAAACTGAAGTGACCTTGGTGAGATTGACCCTCGGAGGGGTGAGGGAGCGACTGAACAATGATGGTGAGTGAAGGAGGGCACGTTGAAAGACACAAAGTCTCACACTCACTTGACTCTGAAGTCGTCGCTGGCCAGCCGGGCGTTGTCGATGGCGAGGACGAGGCCGGCGTTTCCACGAGCAGCGGAGTTGATCTGAAAAGTTTAAAAAGTTATGAACTTTAACTTAAAATGTTACAAAAGACAAAAGTTATAAAACTTAACTAACCTAAAAAAAAGTTTGAAAACCAAAACGTTAACCTTCTGAGAATAAAGTACGCGCCTCCTATTTTGTGCAGCTGATCGTCTTATCTTAATTATATTTGAGGCAAGTCATTTGGCAATGGCTTGAATATCACAGATGTTCATTAACATCAAAAAGTTATGCACTAAAGCTTTAAGAAGATATGTAGAAATTGAGAAAATGCCCTTAAGAGTCTCTGTGCTCACCTGGTCCTGCAGGTCTTTGATGCGGACGTAGTACGCGGTCCAGTCGTGGGACGCAGGTTTGGTCTTGTTCTCCAGGAACTGTCTGATCTTCAGCTCCAGGTCGCCGTTGGCCTTCTCCAGGCTGCGCACCTTGTCCAGGTAGGTGGCCAGGCGGTCGTTGAGGTTCTGCATGGCCACTTTCTTGTTGTCGGAGATGTCGACGGCGTCAGACAGGTTGAAGGCGCCGCCAGCACCGCCGGCAGAGGAGGAGGAGTAGGAGGCCTGGGAGACACGGATTCCCGTCCCTCCGGCTCCTCCGTACACGCTGCCGGCCCCCATGCTGCCGACACGGCGGGAGGAGGAGGACATGAGGCTGCTGCGGCTGGAGAAGGAGGTCATGGCTGAGGGTCGGCTGGTTGTCGGCTCTGAGCAGAGAGTGAAGAGCTGCTGGGACCGAGGAGCCTTTTATGCTTAGGGGAGGGGGTGGACGCAGCTGGGGGAGGGGTGCCAAACTCGCCCGGTGAGTCACATGAAGCCCCGGGGCCCAGACAGCAAACCGGTCGGACCTGAATGGGCACTGTGCAGCAGGTCGGGCGGTCTCCACTAGGGTGGAATGTAACTTAGTACATTTCCTCCAGTACAAATGTTGAGGTACTTGTACTTTTCAGATTCTCAATTATTTATTGTCATGATTCCTTATATACTTTCATATAAAATGAAAATGCCACTTGCAGTGCAACAGGAAACAACAACAAGCATACAGACGTATGTAAGAATACGTATACTAAAATATGTAAAACCACATACAGTATTTAAAAGGCAGTTGAAACAGTTGTCAGTACAGTGTGTTGAAGTGCTGTAGGATGTTAAAAAGTTGAAAAGCAGCGCAGTGTGTTAAAGTGTGTTTAAATGTAAAGTTGCATTTATTACAGTCCTGTGAGTTCAGATTAAGGTCTGGGGGTGGGGGTGCATCACGTCACCTTGCACCTGTTCACTGTTAGTGGTGGAATGAAAGTACATTTACTCCAGTACTGTCTGTACTTCAGTCCAAATGTTGAGCTACTTGTACTTTACTTGAGTCTTTTCTTTTCACAGCACTTTTTTGTTTTATTCTCAGGTTGGGAACATTGGTTTCTTCTCTCGGTTTCTTTCTGCACATTTGACCTGTGTGTGTGTGTGTGTGTGTGTGTGTGTGTGTGTGTGTGTGTGTGTGTGTGTGTGTGTGTGGGTGGGTGTTTCCTGCAGTAATCTGAATACTTATTTTTCCTCTGCGGATGTTCTGCTTGTGCAAGAATGCAGGTCTGTTTAAACAGTCGCACATCCCAAAACTGATTCTGTCATGTGTTCACTGCAGCTCAGAAAACAAATCTACAGTTATCTACATTCACATCTTCATTCTTTGTCTTCAGGCTGAATCTGTTGTAATGAGAGAAAATGTCAACACTCACTCCACCTACACTCTGACACTTTCTCTCATAGTACCGGCATTATGCACCATGAACCAAAGAAACTGCAACGAAACTCTTTCAACGGATGTAGTCTCATAAAAGTCTCCTCTATAACATATAAAATGTCCTAAGTGATTGAAGTGGTTGAAAGTATTGAAAACATATCGTTGATTCCACAGTTTCCCATTGCGGCCCATGTTAAAGAGACACTACAGGTGAACAGGGGAACTATATATGAAACTAACAAATAACATGCAACTTCCCCATTTGATTATCTACATTAAGACAGTAATCTTTAACGTTTTCTGAACTTTTATGTTTAATTGTACAAAATAGGCTTTTGTCAGTCAACTTTATTGTCATTGTGCAGAGTACAAGTACAAAGACAAGGAAATGCAGTTTGTGTCCAAGCAGAAGTGCAAAAAAGCAGAAAAGTGCAATGTGATATACAAGTATAGACAGGTGGTGCTTAGACAGGACAAGACATATATTGCAGTGTTATAAGAGCAGAATAAATATGGTTATGTAATATGAACAATGTATGAACAACATGTACAGATATGTGCAATGTAGCAGCATACCCCTCCTGTCGTGAGCTGTTGCTCAATCATCTCGCCTGAGGGCAGAGCTGTGAGCTGTGAGGCGTTTGTGGTCCGACTGGATGTCTGTTTCTCGGGGCTCCGTGTGGACTGACAGGACCGGACCGTCAGCTGCTCCAGGGAAAGAGGAGGAGCCGACCAAAATTATTTTGAAACAAAGATGAGACTGAAATAATTCTCTTCGGCAATAAAAAAAGGAAGGCTGGCGCTCAAAACTTCCTTTGATTCTAGAGGACTAAAAAACAGAGCTACAGAGAAGAATTGATTAGTTGTCAACTAATAAATGAATCTCCAACTATTCTGATAATCTATTCATCACTTTCACTCATTTTTTTATGGGAAAACAGGTAAACTTGTGTGACAGCTTGATGTCCTCGGGTCAAATTTGACCCATATTCAAAAAGTCTCTACAACCCCAAATCAGAAAAAGTTGGGACAGTATGGAAAACACAAATAAAAAAAGAAAGTAGTGATTTCTAAATGTACTTTGACTTGTATTTCATTGCAGACAATACAACAGCACATAATTTAATGTGTTCCTCATGATTTTTATTGTTTTTCTTTCAAAAAAAACAAAATTCCTATTTTGGTTCTTGCAACACATTTCAAAAAAAGTGTGAACAGTAAAGCATTTACCACTTTGTAATGTTGCCATTCCTTTTCACAACACTTAAAAGACGTTTAGGGACTGAAGACACCAAGTGATGAAGTGTTTCAGGTGGAATTTAGTCCCATTCTTGCTGCAAACAAGTCTTAAGGTGGGCAACAGTACGGGGTCTTCGTTGGCGCATTTTGCGCTTCAAAATGCGACAATTGGATTTCTTTCAACAAATTGTCCAAAAAATATATATAATGTAGATGTTTCAATGCACTTTAGTGTAAAATAAATGATCAGTTCACTACTTTCAATTAATTTCTGTATTTTATTAGATTTTATAGCATTTGAAAAAACAAATTGATAGAAGGTTGAAAAAAGTGAGAAAAATGCTTCAAAAACATGGGAAAAACAAAAGAAAAACGTATATATATATATATATATATATATATATATATTATACACACACACATCGGACAAAAAGTGTTGAAAAAATTAAATGTGAATATGTTCTATTTTCTTCTCTCCTCTGGGACAGGAAACTGAAGATCTTGTGGACAAAACAAGACATTTGAGGAATTCACATTTTTCACCATTTTCTGACATTTTAGAGAACAAACAACTCATCCTTTCATCCAGAAAATAATCCACAGATTAATTGACAGTGAAAATAATCTCTCAACCCCTCAGATGTGATAGCATCTCAACACACCTCTCCTGTCGTGAGCTGTTTCTCAATCATCTCGCCTGAGGGCAGAGCTGTGAGCTGTGAGGCGTTTGTGGTCCGACTGGATGTCTGTTCCTCGGGGCTCCGTGTGGACTGACAGGACCGGACCGTCAGCTGCTCCAGGGAAAGAGGAGGAGCCGACAGGTCAGGCTCCATTCCTGCTCCTCCATCCATCAGGTGAGCTCTGACAGCATCACATTCTTCACACAGAAAGTAACGAAACATGACCTGTTGTTTCTTTACACAATACATGGAGTTACTGTATGAATGATATTTGATGTGTGTCATGCCACTAAGTGGCCAATCGCACACAGTTACATGACATTTCATCCAAAGCTTCCAGTCCAATGTCCACACACAACATACTCCACCTATTAAACTAAACATTTCATAGATAAAACTAAACATTTCATACATAAAACTACACATTTAATTCATAAAACTACACATTTCATACATAAAACATACATGCACTGCAGCACAACGTAGACAAGTGCTTATAAAGACTCTCTGGTAAACGTTAACAGACGATGAATCTGCCAAACCAAAGACAATAAAATAAAGTCGCTGCAAGCAGCGATTCGAGGGTTCAACCCCTTTCTCAGCCAACAGAAGGTGGTAGTTAAAGTAGTTTATGTAATTCTGTAGTTTCTAGTCTTCACGACTACTCCAAGCACTTTTAAATACTACAGGCACCGTTCACACGCATCAACACACTGTGGCCTAGGCTGCCATATGAGGCGCCATCTGCTTAGCACATGAACATACACACATTCACACGCCGATGGCGCAGCATCGGGAGCATTTCCCTTCCACACTTGACAGCAGGGCCTGGGTGAACCAGCAACCTTCGATTGGTGGGCGACTGCTCTACCACCCTAGGAAGCAGCCCAATCACCACAGTCAAAGACGCAAGCAGCGTTGAGCGATTTCTAGATTCACAAAGCTTCACAAAACCACTTCCAATGGTTTAGTCATCTATAGAAAAGGTGGTGAAACCAAGCACACACCCGTTTTATCACTACAATACATGCAGCATTTCAATAAGTCCCATTATTTCGCCCCCCTTCATTGGTTTTAACAAGACTTGGAGTGTACCGTACGTTCAGGTCTTGGTGTCAGGTGCCTCCATCTATTTGACCAATCTTGCTCATTTATAGCAGAAATTTGTATCTCAGTCCCACATGGCTCTATAACAATTTGTATTTTGTGTTCATAGAATCAAACTTCTATTCATTTTACTGTTTTTCACGTTATGCAAAAAGCATCACGGCAGAAGTTGTAGAAAACGTTGATGGACAGGTTTCAGAAATATCAAGTCAATCAGACTCACTGTGTGAGGGGCGTAACGGGTAAGCATTAGCTTCAGGCTAATTTATGACAGAGCAGCCGGTTTGGTGAAGTGATGCAAAAGTGCCTTAAACCTGTATTGTATCTGAATTTCAGCAGGGGGCGACATATGCGTTGCAAAAACGGTTTGGTTTCTGTAGAGGTCTATGAGAAGATGAGTCAACTTCTCACGTGATTTATTACCATCAGTGAGCTACAGACAGCCCACCCACACAGATTATGCATTGTCGATGGGATTTTTAACAATGCAGATATCAAGACTGTTCTCCCCCATTTTCATCAACATGTAAACTTTCCTACAAGAGAAAGTAACACCCTGGACTTGGTTTACACCTCACATAAAGGTGCATACAAGCATGCAAGTAATAGATCGGCCCCTGTGACCACATTGGCCAATGTATTACTTATCTTTTTAATCTTTATTTGAATACTTTTCTTATGCTTTATATTATACTTGTTATATGTGTCCTTATTGCACCGTGTGGGTCAGAGAGAAATTTTCAATTGCTCTGTGTGTCTGGCACATGCTGCTGAATTGACAATAAAGTTGACTTGCTTTGAAAAGAGAGCCGATCAAGTCTGGACAAACAGATAATGAGTGCTGTTTTGTGGGAGGAAAAAATACACAGATGATTAGCCTTTGTAAAAGTATTGTTTTTTATTTTGCAAGTACAGTAGATAAAATCAACAAGAAGAAAGATTACAACACACCCAATGCAGCCAAGAGACCTATTTGTTAATATATATCATTAATTTCCCACCCATTGCTTTCATTTCCCCACAGCTCTGTTAAATTATGCATCTCTTATCGCACTCATGGCGCAGAATATTAAGTATGATCAGTTAACAGAGCTGTATCTCCTAAAGCCATCTCTTTTGCTTGCTGTCTAAATTTGAACAATAATGTCTATAACCCTATTTTTTATGTTAGCTAATGTATTAAACAAACATCTGTGTCAGTTCAACATGAAGCTTCAGCATGTGATTGTCCTGCCCTTATGATATTCTTATTCTTTATTTTATCAAGGACAACACACAGTAATTAACATTTCTGTAAATGTGCCAGTGTTAGCCAGCTATGCATATACCAGTGTTAAAAATAAGTGGACATGAACTGACAAAATAGTTTGCAATCAGTTTAGTTTCCCATTGACTTCCACCTCACACAGTGTCAGGTACTCTTGTCTTCCAGGAATCACAATGTTGACATAACGCCCTTCCATTCCTCTACACACAAAGGTCTGGGAGGTCCCAGCTTCAATAGACGAGATAACAGCACATCTGATGAAAAATAAAATAAAACAGAACTATGAGTAAAACCAAGTTACAACACACAGACTATGCATTAATCTTACCACCAGTTGTATTTAAATTCTGATCATGCTATTGCTGTTAAAACTATGGCTTTCTATTAGGGAAGTATGTAGATAACCAGTGCACTAATTTCCTGTTATTTACACAACCAATGGTACATGCTTAAATCTAATATAAGAGAGAAAGAGTTGTTATACCTGGGGTTACCGTTGCCATTGTCATCGAGGGAATCTCCAATGCGGATCTCAGCACCATTGATTCTTTCTGGGCAACAATCTCCTCTGTTGGTGATGGTGACACTCTTGATCTGATATGTCTTCAGGAGGTCCAGTCTCCACCATGGTTTTAAATCATTGTTAGTGTGGGTACAGGATCCCTGTGCCCAGTTGTTAGCACGATTTCCATCAATGGCCCTTTCAGGGACGCCATTCCCATACAGGGAGGACTGAATCACCTTTCCAGCTTGAGCAATATTAGGTTCTGGACAAAGTTACAAAATGTGTCATTAAAGATGGTTTATGGAAGGCACAGACATATTAAATGGGTTGATCTGACCAAATATTTCACCAAAGAACAGGCAGTTACTATATTTGACTAAACTTTGATACAACTGTCTGCTCAAAGTCATTTATTGGTCAAGTTAAATGGTATAAATCATCAGTTGGAGCAGTGTTACCTGTAGGTTGACCATTGACTTCCACCTCACACAGAGTCAGGTACTCTTGTCTTCCAGGAATCACAATGTTGACATAACGGCCTTCCATTCCTCTACACACAAAGGTCTGGGAGGTCCCAGCTTCAATAGACGAGATAACAGCACATCTGATGAAGAATAAAATAAAACAGAACTATGAGTTAAACCGGGTTACAACACACAGACTATGCATTAATCTTACCACCAGTTGTATTTAAATTCTGATCATGCTATTGCTATGAAAACCATGGGTTTGTATGTATGGCGACATCCAGTGCACTAATTCCTGTTATTTACACAACCAATGGTACATGCTTAAATCTAATATAAGAGAGAAAGAGTTGTTATACCTGGGGTTACCGTTGCCATTGTCATCAAGGGAATCTCCAATGCGGATCTCAGCACCATTGATTCTTTCTGGGCAACAATCTCCTCTGTTGGTGATGGTGACACTCTTGATCTGATATGTCTTCAGGAGGTCCAGTCTCCACCATGGTTTTAAATCATTGTTAGTGTGGGTACAGGATCCCTGTGCCCAGTTGTTAGCACGATTTCCATCAATGGCCCTTTCAGGGACGCCATTCCCATACAGGGAGGACTGAATCACCTTTCCAGCTTGAGCAATATTAGGTTCTGGACAAAGTTACAAAATGTGTCATTAAAGATGGTTTATGGAAGGCACAGACATATTACATGTGTTGATCTGACCAAATCCTTCGCCAAAGAAGATGCAGTCACCATATTTGATTGAACTTTGATACAACTGTCTGCTCAAAGTCATTTATTGGTGAAGTTAAATGGTATAAATCGCAAGTTGGAGCAGTGTTACCTGTAGGCTGACCATTGACCTCCACCTCACACAGAGTCAGGTACTCTCGTCTTCCAGGAATCACAATGTTGACATAACGGCCTTCCATTCCTCTACACACAAAGGTCTGGGAGGTCCCAGCTTCAATAGACGAGATAACAGCACATCTGATGAAAAATACAATAAAACAGAACTATGAATAAAACCATGTTACAACACACAGACTATGCATTAATCTTACCACCAGTTGTATTTAAATTAGGATCATGCCATTGCTGTTAAAACTATGGCTTTCAATTAGAGATGTATGTAGATATCCAGTGCACTAATTTCCTGTTATTTACACAACCAATGTTAAATGCTTAAATCTAATATAAGAGAGAAAGTGTTGTTATACCTGGGGTTACCGTTGCCATTGTCATCGAGGGAATCTCCAATGCGGATCTCAGCACCATTGATTCTTTCTGGGCAACAATCTCCTCTGTTGGTGATGGTGACACTGTTGATCTGATATGTCTTCAGGAGGTCCAGTCTCCACCATGGTTTTAAATCAATGTTAGTGTGGATACAGGATCCCTGTGCCCAGTTGTTAGCACGATTTCCATCAATGGCCCTTTCAGGGACGCCATTGTTAAGCACGGAGGACTGAATTGCTTTTCCGCCTCTAGCAATATTAGAATCTGGACAGAGTTACAAAATGTGTCATTAAAGACAGTTTATGGAAGGCACAGATATATGACGTGTGGATATGAATAAATTTGCTGCTAAATAACAGGCAGTCATCATATTTCATTGAACTAGCAGTGTTACCTTTAGGCTGACCATTGACTTCCACCTCACACAGAGTCAGGTAGTCTTGTCTTCCAGGAATCACAATGTTGACATAACGACCTTCCATTCCTCTACACACAAAGGTCTGGGAGGTCCCAGCTTCAATAGACGAGATAACAGCACATCTGATGAAAAATAAAACAGAACTATGAGTAAAACCATGTTACAACACACAGATTGTGCATTAATCTTACCACCAGTTGTATTTAAATTCTGATCATGCTATTGCTGTGAAAACTATGGCTTTCTATTAGGGATGTATGTAGATATCCAGTGCACTAATTTCCTGTTATTTACACAACCAATGTTAAATGTTTAAATCTAATAAGACAGAAAGTGTTGTTATACCTGGGGTTACCGTTGCCATTGTCATCGAGGGAATCTCCAATGCGGATCTCAGCACCATTGATTCTTTCTGGGCAACAATCTCCTCTGTTGGTGATGGTGACACTCTTGATCTGATATGTCTTCAGGAGGTCCAGTCTCCACCATGGTTTTAAATCATTGTTAGTGTGGGTACAGGATCCCTGTCCAAAGTTGCTAGCACGATTTCCATCAATGGCCCTTTCAGGGACGGCATTCCCATACAGGGAGGACTGAATCACCTTTCCAGCTTGAGCAATATTAGTTTCTGGACAAAGTTACAAAATGTGTCATTAAAGATGGTTTATGGAAGGCACAGACATATTACATGTGTTGATCTGACCAAATCTTTCGCCAAAGAACAGGCAGTCACCATATTTGACTGAACTTTGATACAACTGTCTGCTCAAAGTAATTTACTGCTCAAGTTAAATGGTATAAATCACCAGTTGAAGCAGTGTTACCTGTAGGTTGACCATTGACTTCCACCTCACACAGTGTCAGGTACTCTTGTCTTCCAGGAATCACAATGTTGACATAACGACCTTCCATTCCTCTACACACAAAGGTCTGGGAGGTCCCAGCTTCAATAGACGAGATAACAGCACATCTGATGAAAAATAAAACAGAACTATGAGTTAAACCGGGTTACCACACACAGACTATGCATTAATCTTACCACCAGTTGTATTTAAATTCTGATCATGCTATTGCTATGAAAACCATGGGTTTGTATGTATGGCGACATCCAGTGCACTAATTCCTGTTATTTACACAACCAATGGTACATGCTTAAATCTAATAAGACAGAAAGAGTTGTTATACCTGGGGTTACCGTTGCCATTGTCATCGAGGGAATCTCCAATGCGGATCTCAGCACCATTGATTCTTTCTGGGCAACAATCTCCTCTGTTGGTGATGGTGACACTCTTGATCTGATATGTCTTCAGGAGGTCCAGTCTCCACCATGGTTTTAAATCATTGTTAGTGTGGGTACAGGATCCCTGTGCCCAGTTGTTAGCACGATTTCCATCAATGGCCCTTTCAGGGACGCCATTCCCATACAGGGAGGACTGAATCACCTTTCCAGCTTGAGCAATATTAGGTTCTGGACAAAGTTACAAAATGTGTCATTAAAGATGGTTTATGGAAGGCACAGACATATTACATGTGTTGATCTGACCAAATCTTTTACCAAAGAACAGGCAGTCACCATATTTGATTGAACTTTGATACAACTGTCTGCTCAAAGTCATTTATTGGTCAAGTTAAATGGTATAAATCGCCAGTTGGAGCAGTGTTACCTTTAGGCTGACCATTGACCTCCACCTCACACAGAGTCAGGTACTCTCGTCTTCCAGGAATCACAATGTTGACATAACGGCCTTCCATTCCTCTACACACAAAGGTCTGGGAGGTCCCAGCTTCAATAGACGAGATAACAGCACATCTGATGAAAAATAAAATAAAACAGAACTATGAGTAAAACCAAGTTACAACACACAGACTATGCATTAATCTTACCACCTGTTGTATTTAAATTCTGATCATGCTATTGCTGTTAAAACTATGGCTTTCAATTAGAGATGTATGTAGATATCCAGTGCACTAAGTTCCTGTTATTTACACAACCAATGGTACATGCTTAAATCTAATATAAGAGAGAAAGAGTTGTTATACCTGGGGTTACCGTTGCCATTGTCATCGAGGGAATCTCCAATGCGGATCTCAGCACCATTGATTCTTTCTGGACAACAATCTCCTCTGTTGGTGATGGTGACACTCTTGATCTGATATGTCTTCAGGAGGTCCAGTCTCCACCATGGTTTTAAATCATTGTTAGTGTGGGTACAGGATCCCTGTCCAAAGTTGCTAGCACGATTTCCATCAATGGCCCTTTCAGGGACGGCATTCCCATACAGGGAGGACTGAATCACCTTTCCAGCTTGAGCAATATTAGGTTCTGGACAAAGTTACAAAATGTGTCATTAAAGATAGTTTATGGAAGGCACAGACATATTGCATGTGTTGATCTGACGAAATTTGTCGCCAAAGAACAGGCCGTCATGATATTTGATTGAACTTTGAATGTGACGTTCTGCTGAGTCATGTATTGGTCAAGTTACAGTATGCGGGATAAATCACCAGTTCGAGCAGTGTTTAGTTACGAAATGTGATAATGAAGATAGACAAGTTACATATGCCTATTAAATACTAAAATGTGAAGTCATTGGGTAAATATCAATAATTTGATTCAACCAATTAAAAGAATAATCTCACCAACTTGGCTGCTGGTCTGTCCTAGAAAAGCCAACAAGACGAAGACCACAGATGGAGTCATCATCCTGTGAGGGAAGTTCACATTCAAAAAGCATGTTAATAAACATTACCTTAGCATTATTGTTAAGTAGAATGTATTTCATGTACCTTTTTAAATCACTGGTAAATAAAAAACTTCAACGTAATTTGTTGGAATTTCTGAGAAAACATTACCTTACCCATTGTGACTGTTTTGGTCACTTGAGGTGATTGTGTGAAGTCTTAGCACAACCACGTTCATCTACTCCATTGATTAATCAACTAATTTGCAAACTCAAAGATTTTATAGTTTTAGGGTAAATAGAGACAAAGCAAACGTATGTGGGACATAGCTCTCCACTCTCCATTGACTTGTATTGCGTGAAAGTGCCTAATTGTCAATTTCGTCTGGTAGCAAAAAATGCTTAAATGCTGCTGTGTGGTAATTACTCACGACCAAAAAAGCTTTTTGGGGGATGTTTTTTGGGATCATTACAGAACATGGCACTAGAAACTCACACAAAAAGGGCAAACCAAGCACAAAACAGCATTGCTGTACAAGCAGCAGGAAACAATAGGGTCATACAATGTATTAAAACACCTTGAACATCTGACCATACTCACACTTTCTGAGGGCAAATTCCCCAGTCACAAGGCAGAGAGGCAGAAGAGGTCTCCTGACAGTGCTTCAAACTACAGATCAACTGCTTAATGAAGAAATGTGCATCTTCTCACATAAATGGTCTGTCTTATATAGCTGAGCCCTGAGTAGGGAGTTGGCCGCAATTAATTCTTTAAAATACAGGGAAACCGACAGACCTGCTGACCTGAAACTGACGGTCCTCCAGGGAAACCCGACAGACCGGTCACATTTCCCTAAAGGATGGTCAGGAGGATCAGGAATGGAGCCTGACTTGTTGGCTCCCCCTGTTTCCCCCGGAGGACCGTCACCTCCAGAGAAACAGGAGGAGCAGGAATGGAGCCTGACCTGTCTGCTCCTCCTGTTTCCCTGGAGGACCATCAGCCTGACCTGTCAGCAGAGCGGCTTGGCTCCTTTCAGCCGGGTGACTGCGGGCTTAAAAAAAACAGACTCTGCGTATCACTACAGAATAGTCTGGGCTAATGTGTAAAATATACTCAGGCTATCACGCAATGCCTTGTTTCACACAGAAAAGCAAAAATGATAACTTCCACACTTTCAATCAAGTCAGCAAACTGCCCCTGTGTGTCTTTTGTTACCTGATACTATACTGTAACGTTACTTTGCCACAGGAGGCTGTGCCGCAGGAGTTGGACCTGTTGATGCCACGCCCTGGCTGGGAGAATCAGGTGTAGGCCTTGTGTCCGGCTGGCCATTAAGCCAAGGTTTTTTTTTTTATAAATATGTTTATTGATTTTCAAGAATAAGAATAAAGAAAGAAGATTACAACATTATTCCATGGTCATAGGATGGGTTAGGATGGGTACTATAAACAAAAACGTCTAAAAGTAGTAAAGATAAATTAATTTGACACATACATATAGACACATACTCATTTGCACATGAGGCTTTATAGGATAGCCAATTTCTAGGAGCTCACCTTTTAAGGTAATTCAGTATCGGGTCCCATGTTTTATCAAACGTGTCTCCTCTGTCTTCATTATAGAATCTCAATCTTTCCAGATGTAAAGTTTTTGACAATTCTCCCAGCCACAAATTATATGAAGGCATAGAATCCATTTTCCATACACGTAAAATCAACTTTTTTGCAATCACCATCCCAAACTGAATGGCTCTTCTTTCAAATTTACTGACGGAGGAAAGGACACGTGTGGCCCCCAGGATCGCTACCAAGGTCCTGGGTACCAAATTCTTACCAAAAGCAGAGTACCTATCTGGGATTTACATCGGTTACATACTGGTGAGATATCAGGATAAAATTTGTGTAACTTTTCCCGCGAATATTAGAGCCTGTGGAGTGTTTTAAACTGTATTAGGTTGTGTCTGGTGTTAACTGAACACTTTTGCACATTACGTAGACATTCTTCCCAAATTTCATCATTCCATATTCAACTCATCTGCCCATGCCCGTTTATACACCTCTGTATTCATCAGAGCTCTGTCATGAAGCATACGAAAGAAAGCGGAGATTGCCCCTCGGGAGCCGGGGGGTATCATGTTTATTTAGAACTTCAAAGTTTGGTGTATTTTTTTTAACAAAATCTTTAATCTGCAAAAACCTGAAAAAACTTGAGGCAGATATACTATATTTGGCTTGCAGCTGCCTAAATGAGGCAACATTTCCCCCAATATACAAGTCATCTATGTTTTTAATACTTTCCTGTCTCAAGCAAAGAAGCAATATCATTTAGGCCAGGTATGAAAGCGTGACTTTCACAAATTGGAGTATCAGTATATACATTTGGCGCCTTGATATGGAGTTTTATCTGCTCCCATATGTGCTTAGTGCCATTGATTACAAAGCTGTTACTATAATGTGACTTCCTAACTTTGGTGGGGCTGTTGAGCAAAGCGAGCATGGAGGTCTTGTTACAAAGCAATCGTTCTATGCATAGCCAGGCAGGGCAGGAATAAGAGGAAGAGGGGGGGGCTTTCCTCCACCAAGCAAGTATAGACAGATGAGCTGCCCAGTAATACATTTTAAAATTCGGTAAGGCAAAGCCTCCAACATTTTTTGGTTTACATCGATGTTTTTTGGAGATCCTGATGGCTTTGTAGTTCCAGATAAAAGGAGCAATAATTGAATCTAATTATTTAAAGTAATACTGGGCAATGTAACATGGAAGAGACTGAAAGAGATGCAGGAAACGTGGCAGTGCAATCATCTTAATTGCATTAATCTTACCTACAAGAGAAATAGGAAGACTTCCAAAAATGTATACTTTTTTTTTTTAAGTTGCTCAATCTTATACCAATTCTTCTGTAGAAGGTCTTCAGGGTCTTTAGTCACAGTTATACCAAGATATGAAAAGTCTTTTAAAAGGAGTAGACTGTATAAATGTCATATCAACTTCGTTAGAAATTGGCATCAACTCACTTTTATCCCAATTAACAGAAAATCCGGAGTCTGCCAAAGTTGCTAATTAAAGTCAAAAGATGAGGCATTGAAGCTTGAGGATGAGAAATGAATACAAGAATGTCGTCCGCATACAGTGAAATATGATGCTCTTGTCCATAACTGTTGATAGGATATATTAGATGACTTTGTCTAATACTGACAGCTAGCGGTTCAATTATAATTAAGAACAGGAAAGGGGAGAGGGGACACCCCTGACGAGTTCCAAGACTGATTGTAAAAGGGCATGAGATATTATGGTTGGTTATGATAGGGGCAGTTGGATGTGAATAAATAAGCTCAATCCACTTCATAAAGGAAGGCCCAAAACCAAATGTTTAAGTGTAAACAACATATAGGGCCATTCCACCTGATCAAAAGCACGCTGTGCATCTAAAGAAAGTATTACCGTCTCTTCAATGTGTTCTGTATACAAAATATGGAACAAGTGGCGCAAATTAAAGAACATATGCCTACCTGGCATGAACCCTATAGAACAAATGTATTCCTTTAATCTATTGGCTAAGACTTTCCCAAGAATTTTCGTTTCGATAGGTAGCAGGGAGATAGGACGCTATGAAGAGACCAGGTTAAGATAACGTCCAGGTTTGGGTATAAGTGAAATATTGGCCTTATATAAAGTGGGGGGCAACCTAGAGCTCACCAGTGAGTGATTCAGCATTCATAGGATAAGTGGGGAAAGTGTATGGCTAAATACCTTGAAAAATGCAATACAAAAACCATCTGGTCCTGCTGCCTTATTGTTGGGGAGAGAGGAAATCACATATTTCACCTCACTCAGATTGATGTCTGTATCTAGTGAGGAGGAAGATTCTTTTGATAATTTAGGCAGTCCCAGATTTTCAAAAAATGTTTCCATAGCCCCGATCAGATCCACCCTGTGACTGAGATTCCTCCTATTACCACCTATTCATAAAAATCAGCAAAACATTCATTAATTCTTTTAGGGTCCGTCAGGGGAGTCCCATCATTCCCCTTGATAGAATGTATGGACTTGGACGCCTGAGATTGTCTTAACTGGCGGGCAAGTAACCTTTGGGGTTTATCACCAAACTCGAAATACTTTTACTTGTAGTTAGTCTTACTTGGGCCAACAAACGTGAAACATTTTTGGACAATATAGAATTGTACTCATTAGGCCTGGCGAAAAATTGATAAAATGAGTTAATTCAAATTTTTTGTTGTGGGCGATTTAAAAAATAAGTAAATCGAGTTTTTGTGTAATGGCGCATTTTTGGCTCTCCGGCGACAGACGTGGAGCAAGAGACCCCGCACTGCAACATTTGGCCCATCGCAGTCAAAGGCAGCAGCACCACAAACCTATTCCAGCACCTGAAACAAGACATCCAGCCCAATATGAAACACGCCAGTCTCTCTCCGAGACGAACAAAACCGCAGTGACCAACAAACCTTAGCTAAAAAACAGCTAACTGTAGCCGAATCCTTTGCACAAGGCACCGCGTATGACAGGAAAGGGGCGCGGTGGAGAACAATCACCGAAGCGGTCGCTTTGCACATAGCCAAAGACATGGTACCCATATATACCGCGGAGAAGACGGTAAGTTGTCTGCCGTTTGTACTTATTGCTTTCCTTAATAAGTAGGGGGGGGGGAAATCGGAAAAAAATCGGAAATCGAATTAAAAAAAAATAAAATCTGAGATTTTTTTTTTAGGCCATATCGCCCAGCCCTAGTACTCATATCTGAATGCTGAGATTTTCTTCAGTACTTCAGGTTGATTATACACTCTATATAGTGTTTCCAAATCTGATAGCTGACTATATATTTCAGTTAACCTAGCTTTAGATTTTCTTTTTTCCATTGCTTCATAAGATATGATGTGGCCCCTGAGAACAGACTTCATGGCCTCCCAAAGTGTGGAATCGCTAACTTCACCATTATCATTAGCGTCAACGTAAAGATCAATTTTGCTTGAAAGATAAGAACAAAATTCCTTCTCTTTCAGTAAAGTATTATTTAACTGCCAGTTAAATTCTCCCCGTTTAAGATTCAGATGAAGCTTTAAGGAAACAGGGGCATGGTCTGAAATGAGAATAGTATAATAAATGCAATCCACAACTTGTGATAATAATTTAGAAGCCAATATAAAATAATCAATCCTTGAGTAAGATTTATGAACGGCTGAAAAAAAGGAAAAATCTCTTGCTGTGGGACGAAGGAGCCTCCGAATGTCCACCAGATTATAAGACTGTATCAGATTATTAAGAGCGATACTGCTCCTCGATGTATTCATTTGAGTGTTGCCGATCAAGGACTGAATCCAAAACTCAATTAAAGTCTCCACCTAAGATCATATTTGTGTTAGACATATTGGATATAGTGTTAAAAAGATTCTGGAAGAAAATGGGATCATCAAAATTTGGGCCATATACATTTATCAAAGTCACAGGTACTGAGTTTATCTCCCATTTGACTAATAAATATCTACCTCTATCATCATAAATATCTACCTCTATCATCAGGTTTGCATATGTACAAAGGGAGTGTTTTCTTAATAAGGATTGCCACTCCTCTTGCTTTTGTGCTAAAGTTTGATTGGAAGACATGTGATGCCCATGAAGGACATAATACTTTACCTGCCTGTTCGGTGGTCTCCGCATCAGCATCTTTTTCGACCAAATCTTCTTCACAAGAACTTTTTTCGGCTCTGAACCCCTTGCCTTATTTTGTCATTGTTTGTTTAAAGACTCATGGGTGAGATGTACAAGCTAGGTCAAGGTGGAGCTCCCTACAAACACGTCTACTCCACAGCGTGGTCCGCCATCTTCCAAGCCAAGGTTTTTTAATAAAGAAATTAAGCAGTGAGCGCTGTAGATAACATGCTAGCAAGAGTGTACTGTTTTGTTTAGATGGCATGGCAAACGTCTCCCAAGATGCTCGGGTCACAGTGAGGTCAGCGGCAGTTTGGCGGCCCGAATGTCGGCGGATGTTGTTTTTAATGAAAACAATTTAGTTTAAATTATATTTAAAATGAACAATTATTGTAGTAACAACATCTCAAGATTAGAATTTTTTTGCATCTGATCTTTACGTGCACTCTGGGTGGCACTGGCACACCCGTGGCTACGCCACAGCCTCAGAAGTCTTGTTTTGTCCACACTGTGAAGATATTCAGTTTACTGTCACAGAGGAGAGAATACATTGCAAACTATTCACATTTAACAAGCTGATATCACACAAGTTTCACTGTTTTTACATAAGGGTGTCAGGAGGACCTGATGGTCCGGTCCTGTCAGTCCACACGGAGCCCTGAGTAACAGACATCCAGTCAGACCACAAAAGCCTCACAGCTCACAGCTCTGCCCTCAGGTGAGACGATTAAGAAACAGCTTATGACAGGCTAGGTATGTTGAGATGTTATCAAAGTCAAAGTGTCTTTATTAGTTTCCTTGAGGAGAAATTTGTTTTGGAGACTGGGAAAATTTCTGCAATAGTTAGAACAGACACAACAAGCACATGGTTAAAACAATTAAAAGACAAATGTACAGTAAACATATGGGCTACTCAAAGAGCTGTGCAAATTGCAAATTACCATTTTCTATACTTGGGCAAAAAAGCCTTCCAACATTCTTCTGTTCTCCCATACATGCCTTACAAACACTCATTCCTACTTCCATAAGCATCCATGCATTCAGTCATGAATAAACAATTTATCCATTCATAAATATATCTATACATTAATTAAAAAATGTGCGGAACCCTGTACCTCTTTCCTGAGTTCAATAGCTCAAAAATCTTTGAAAAGCTAATATTCAATCAATTCTATAACTATATTAATCAGTCCTCTATCTTGTCTCAACATCAAATCAGGTTTCAGACCAAAATTGTCTACCACAACTGCCTTATTTGACTTCACCAATGATGTGTCATCATCCTTGGATAATCAGTCCGTCCAGAAAAACGCGATTATGCGATCGCAGAATTCAATGCATAATCAGCCAACGTCTGCATATTTATGCGAGGGCCGCATTTTTTCAAATACGCCGCACTTTTGCTGCATAAATTGCCGATTTCTGCGCAAAATATGCGGGTCTTGCATGATTTCATAATCCCCGCATTTACGTTGCAAAAAAGTCACATATCTATCATTGACTTTAATGAAAACCTATTGACTCCGTCGCCGTTCCGAAGCGGATGCGCAGACATTCTGCAGTCGGTGGAAATTAGCAGTGAGGGCAGAGCTGTGAGCTGTGAGGCGTTTGTGGTCAGACTGGATGTCTGTTCCTCGGGGCTCCGTGTGGACTGACAGGACCGGACCGTCAAGGGAAACAGGAGTAGCAGACAAGTCAGGGTCCTCCTGATGGTCCTCCAGGGAAATGTGACAGGTCTGTCGGGTTTCCCTGGAGGACCAGCAGTTCCAGGTCAACGAGTCTGTCAGTTTCCCTGTGTTTTAAAGACTTAATTTTGGCCAACTCCCTAATCAGGGCTCAGCTATATAAGACAGACCACGTATGTGAGAGAATGGATGTTTTCTGCCTTTAGCAGGTGACCTTTAGTTTGAAGAACTGTAAGGAGACCATTTCTGCCTCTTTGCCTTGTGACTGGGGAATTTGCCCTCAGAGAGAGTGAGTATGTTCAGATTTTTAAGGTATTCAAATACATTTTACTGTATAACCCTATTGTTTCCTGCTGCTTGCAGAGCAGTGCTGTTTTGTGCCTGTTTTGCCCTTTTGTTCTGTATGTGTGAGTTTCTAGTGTCTTGGTTTGTAATGATCCCAACAAAAGCTTTCTTGGTAGTGAATATCACCACACAGCAGCATTTTTGTGTTTTCTGCCAGACAAAATTGACGATGAGGCACTTTCATGCAAATCTGTCTATTAACCCTACAACTCTAACTCTTGGTTTATAAAATCTTTGAGATTGCAAATTAGTTGATTAATCAATGGAGTAGATGAACGTGGTTGTGCTAAGACTTCACACAATCACCTCAAGTGACCAAAACAGTCACAATGGAAATTCCAACAAATTACTTTTAAGTTTTTTATTTACCAGTGATTTACAAAGGTACATGAAATACATTCTACTTAACAATAATGCTTAGGTATTTAATTTAATGTTTATTAACATGCTTTTTGAATGTGAACTTCCCTCACAGGATGATGACTCCATCTGTGGTCTTCGTCTTGTTGGCTTTTCTAGGACAGACCAGCAGCCAAGTTGGTGAGAATATTCTTTTAATTGGTTGAATCAAATTATTGATATTTACCCAATGACTTCACATTTTAGTATTTAATAGGCATATGTAACTTGTCTATCTTCATTATCACATTTCGTAACTAAACACTGCTCGAACTGGTGATTTATCCCGTATACTGTAACTTGACCAATACATGACTCAGCAGAACGTCACATTCAAAGTTCAATCATATATCATGACTGCCTGTTCTTTGGCGACAAATTTTTTCAGATCAACATGTCATATATCTGTGCCTTCCATAAACTGTCTTTAATGACACATTTTGTAACTCTTTCCAGATTCTAATATTGCTAGAGGCGGAAACGCAATTCAGTCCTCCGTGCTTAAGAATGGCGTCCCTGAAAGGGCCATTGATGGAAATCGTGCTAGCAACTGGGCGCGGGGATCCTGTATCCACACTAACATTGATTTAAAACCATGGTGGAGACTGGACCTCCTGAAGACATATCAGATCAAGAGTGTCACCATCACCAACAGAGGAGATTGTTGCCCAGAAAGAATCAATGGTGCTGAGATCCGCATTGGAGATTCTCTCGATGACAATGGCAACGGTAACCCCAGGTATAACAACTCTTTCTCTCTTATATTAAATGTTAACATTTGACATTGGATGTGTACATTACAGGACATTAGTGCACTGGATATCTACTTACTTCCCTAATAAAAAGCCATAGTTTTAACAGCAATAGCATGATCAGAATTTAAATATAACTGGTGGTAAGATTATTGCATAGTCTGTGTGTGGTAACTTGGTTTTACTCATAGTTCTGTTTTATTTTTCATCAGATGTGCTGTTATCTCGTCTATTGAAGCTGGGACCTCCCAGACCTTTGTGTGTAGAGGAATGGAAGGCCGTTATGTCAACATTGTGATTCCTGGAAGACAAGAGTACCTGACACTGTGTGAGGTGGAAGTCAATGGTCAGCCTAAAGGTAACACTGCTAGTTCAATGAAATATGATGACTGCCTGTTATTTAGCAGCAAATTTGGTCAGATCAACACGTCATATATATGTGCCTTCCATAAACCATCTTTAATGACACATTTTGTAACTCTTTCCAGATTCTAATATTGCTAGAGGTGGAAAAGCAATTCAGTCCTCCGTGCTTAAGAATGGCGTCCCTGAAAGGGCCATTGATGGAAATCGTGCTAGCAACTGGGCACAGGGATCCTGTATCCACACTAACATCGATTTAAAACCATGGTGGAGACTGGACCTCCTGAAGACATATCAGATCAACAGTGTCACCATCACCAACAGAGGAGATTGTTGCCCAGAAAGAATCAATGGTGCTGAGATCCGCATTGGAGATTCTCTCGATGACAATGGCAACGGTAACCCCAGGTATAACAACTCTTTCTCTCTTATATTAGATTTAAGCATGTACCATTGGTTGTGTAAATAACAGGAAATTAGTGCACTGGATATCTACATACTTCCCTAATAGAAAGCCATAGTTTTAACAGAAATAGCATGATCAGAATTTAAATAAAACTGGTGGTAAGATTAATGCACAATCTGTGTGTTGTAACATGGTTTTACTCATAGTTCTGTTTTATTTTATTTTTCATCAGATGTGCTGTTATCTCGTCTATTGAAGCTGGGACCTCCCAGACCTTTGTGTGTAGAGGAATGGAAGGCCGTTATGTCAACATTGTGATTCCTGGAAGACAAGAGTACCTGACACTGTGTGAGGTGGAAGTCAATGGGAAACTAAAGTGATTCTAAAACAATTTTGTCAGTTCATGTCCACTTATTTTAACCCTGGTATATGCAAGTTAGCATAGTCAATGTGTTCTGGCTTTGGAAACAGCATATATTTAGTAAAGCACTAAAATCATCTGGCCAAAGGACTACAGTTGAAAATTAGCCGGCTGGCTAACACTGGCACATTTACAGAAATGTTAATTACTGTGTGTTGTCCTTGATAAAATAAAGAATAAGAATATCATAAGGGCAGGACAATCACATGCTGAAGCTTCATGTTGAACTGACACAGATGTTTGTTTAATACATTGGCTAACATAAAAAATAGGGTTATAGACATTATTATTCAAATTTAGACAGCAAGCAAAAGAGATGGCTTTAGGAGATACAGCTCTGTTAACTGATCATACTTAATATTCTGCGCCATGAGTGCGATAAGAGATGAATAATTTAACAGAGCTTTGGGGAAATGAAAGCAATGGGTGGGAAATTAATGATATATATTAACAAATAGGTCTCTTGGCTGCATTGGGTGTGTTGTAATCTTTCTTCTTGTTGATTTTATCTACTGTACTTGCAAAATAAAAAAAAATACTTTTACAAAGGCTAATCATCTGTGTATTTTTTCCTCCCACAAAACAGCACTCATTATCTGTTTGTCCAGACTTGATCGGCTCTCTTTTCAAAGCAAGTCAACTTTATTGTCAATTCAGCAGCATGTGCCAGACACACAGAGCAATTGAAAATTTCTCTCTGACCCACACGGTGCAATAAGGACACATATAACAAGTATAATATAAAGCATAAGAAAAGTATTCAAATAAAGATTAAAAAAGATAATATATTCATCTGGAGGAGAATAACTGATGAATGTTTACAGTGTGCATTGAGTTTACGGAGTGTCTATTTGCACCCCCGGTACGAATAGCCTCGGCCACACACCTGAGCTATTCACACCCTGTGACCTAACAACAAAAACATGTTGCTCGCGTGCACCGAAATCATGGCCGACGTTCATCTTGACAGCAGAAACTGGCATATTAAGAACATTTTGTCTCTGAAGTTTACAACAATTGAATTTCTAGCGGAAAATGGATACTACAGTATGGTTACCTAGCAACCGAGGATTGAAGACACCATGTAGTGAAAAGTCATCCTCCACTCCACAAGAACTGCTAGGTGATTGGTTAGAGCACTGAGCTGGTCTGGGAGAAACTTCTATTCATTTTACTGTTTTTCACATTATGCAAAAAGCATCATGGCAGAAGTTGTAGAAAACGTTGAGATAGACATGTTTGAGAAATATCAAGTCAATCAGACTCACTGTGTGAGGGGCGTGGCCCTTCAAAATGTTGGCCTAAGTTATAGCGCCACCATCAGACCAAATGGAATCATATTTTATGTGAAGTATTAGCCCATTACCAACAATTATGCTGAAACTGTTCATGTCTCTAGGTCCTTCCAGCCTGTAGTAACTAGAGAAAAGGCATAATTTAGCATATAATGCTAAATAGGCCACGCCCACATACATTAATCAATATTACACTTCAGATCTAATGTAATACTTGCCCCAAGACCATATCTACCAATTCTGTTGTAATTCTGTCCACCAAGTTTTGCAGTACGTATTTGCGGTATTTTTGGCGCCTCCTATTGGAGCTTCAAAATCGCTGTTTAGGCCAATTCCTTATGTCGGACTGGAGATATTTTACAACTGTTATGATGATTAGTCAAATTAGTGAGTTAGTGAGACAGGCCCTGAAAACTGCAGTCATCAAGCCACTCTTCAAAAAGAACAATCTAGACACGGCCCTATTGAGCAAATATAGGCCGATATTAAACCTTCTTTTTATAGTAAAATCATAGAAAAGCGATTTTTCAACAACTCAACCTTTTGTTGTCACTAAACAGCAGTTTTGATGCCTTCCAGTCAGGTTTTTGACCACACCGCAGCACTGAGACGGCTCTTGTTAAAGTATTTAATGACATCCACTTAAATACAGATAGTGGCAAAACTGCAGTCTTAGTATTACTTGATCTCAGTGCTGCATCTGACATCGATCCATAAGAAGCTGCTGCTCACTCTGTGTAAAGTAAATACACAATGCGTATTCTCCATTTCAGCATCAGGAAATATGTGAACGTGCATCTCTCCAAATTACTACAGCCTGTCCCACAGTGCAATAAGGACACATATAACAAGTATAATATAAAACATAAGAAATATATTCAAATAAAGATAAAAAAAGAGTAGTACATCGGCACATGTGGTCACAGGTGTACTTGTGTACTTGTATGCACCTTTATGTGAGGTGTAAACCAAGTCCAGGGTGTTACTTTCTCTTGTAGGAAAGTTTACATGTTGATGAAAATGGGGGAGAACAGTCTTGATATCTGCATTGTTAAAAACCCCATCGCCAATGAATAATCTGTGTGGGTGGGCTGTCTGTAGCTCACTGATGGTAATAAATCACGTGAGAAGTCGGCTCATCTTCTCATAGACCTCTACAGAAACCAAACCCGTTTTTGCAACGCATATGTCGCCCCCTGCTGAAATTCAGATACAATGCAGGTTTAAGGCACTTTTGCATCACTTCACCAAACCAGCTGCTCTGTCCAGTCATTATATAAAGTCTATAGAGAGGCAAAGTCCCTCCCCTTCCGTTGGACCTGTTGGGACCTGAATTCCGAAAAGAATATGCATGGTAGTGAACGGGGAGAGGCTAATTCTTTTTTTATCCCAATTGAATTGAGCCATAGATTACAAATATGATGTTCGTCAATTTAAAAGATATTCTTTTAACTGAAGAAAGTCTCAGTTTAGTGTACTCTCAAGTCAACCTCCCTTTTTTAATGCCCTTTTGAACTACATCTCTCATCTCCCGCAATCACCTGCCTTGATTCTCGTATTTCTCGCTACCTGGCTTAGCTCTGTTGCACAGCACATGTAACATTATTTTACGTGGTGTGTTTTTTACAATGAAGATTTATCAGCAGAGAACAGCCTGGTCTCACAGATTTCCGTGAAATGAGCACAAACTGGTAACAGCTCATTCTGTGGTGGTGGCGCGGAATGTGTGCAAATTCCATGTAGCCACAACGGAAAACAATGCCACTGTAAAGTCAATGAGAAGATGACGTAGCATTCAGCGCGACTGCGTGAGTAGTATATAAGGCCAGAATTCCATGTCAGGAGATTGGTCGAGGTGGTGGATGGGTAAAACACAGGACTTTCACCCAGGAGAGTGGAGAACACGTCCCGCGTGTGGTGTTTGTCAGTTGTGTTTTTTTTGTTTTTTTTTTTTAAAAAAAGCGTGTCACGGAACCATAACGACCTTTTCCTGAACCCAACCGTCCCGTTCTTCTCGCGTGTCACAGAACCGTAAGACCGTGTTTATTTTTCGGCGATCCATGTTCATTTCACGGAATTCTTCCGTGGGCCCATCACGGAATTTCTTGCAATTCCGTGAAACTGCCATGGATTTTGAGTTAAGGGCCCGTGTTCATTTCACGGAATTCTGTGAAATCAGGTTGGCATAGAAACGTAGGAACAAGCGAGATCCTCTGCTCGTGTGAGTAACGTTACGTCCCGGTACGATACACACAGACATCGTAGTTTCAGCGAGATTTCATCCACGCAACTTTGAAGTGTGAAGTCTAATTAGTCTTATATTCTAACAGTTTAACAATAAACTGACTTTTTGGACTGGCAAAATTACCTTTTAAACTGACGAACATCATTATGTGTAATTCATGGCTCAATTCAAACAGCATAAAATAAGGATAAGTCTTTCCTCGTTCACTATTGTTGTTATTTCTTCCGAATTAAGCTCCCATGGTGATCCACCGGAAGGGGAGGGACCTCGCATCTCTTTGGTCCACCATGATGGATTTTTTATTAATTTGCAAAATATGAAAAACAGTAACATGAATGGAACTTTATTTTGATAAAGATAAACTTTATTTTAACTCTTTTTTGATTCTATCAACCCCAAATTTGGTACGCAGTCTCGCGAGAGATACACATTTCTACTATAAATGGCCAAGATTGGTGAAAATCCATAGCATCTATCAAATAAAGAATTTTGCCAAGGGTGGAGCTTAGCGGTAAACTGGCCATAACTCACTAATTTGACTAATCATCATAACATTTGTAAAATACCTCCAGTCCGACATAAGGAAGCCAATAGGAGGCGCCAAAAATACCGCAAATACGTACTGCAAAACTTGGTGGACAGAATTACAACAAAATTGACACATATGGTCTTGGGGCAAGTATTACATTATATCTGAAGTGTAATATTGATTAATGCATGTGGGCGTGGCCTATTTAGCATTATATGCTAAATTATGCCTTTTCTCTAGTTACTACAGGCTGGAAGGACCTAGAGACATGAACAGTTTCAGCATAATTGTTGGTAATGGGCTAATACTTCACATAAAATATGATTCCATTTGGTCTGATGGTGGCGCTATAACTTAGGCCAACATTTTGAAGGGCCACGCCCCTCACACAGTGAGTCTGATTGACTTGATATTTCTCAAACATGTCTATCTCAACGTTTTCTACAACTTCTGCCGTGATGCTTTTTGCATAATGTGAAAAACAGTACAATTAATGAATATGAATGAGCAAGATTGGTTATAACAAATGGCAGCATTAATCAAAGAACTTGATAAAGGGTGGGGCTTAGCAGGGAATTGCCCATAACAGATTGTTCCACAGCAATCCTGCCTAAAATAGAAGACCTGAACGTACGGTACACTCCAAGTCTTATTAAAACCAATGAAGGGGGGCGAAATAATGGGACTTATTGAAATGCTGCATGTATTGTAGTGATAAAACAGGTGTGTGCTTGGTTTCACCACCTTTTCTATAGATGACTAAACCATTGGAAGTGGTTTTGTGAAGCTTTGTGAATCTAGAAATCGCTCAACGCTGCTTGCGTCTTTGACTGTGGTGATTGGGCTGCTTCCTAGGGTGGTAGAGCAGTCGCCCACCAATCGAAGGTTGCTGGTTCACCCAGGCCCTGCAGTCCAGTGTGGAAGGGAAATGCTCCCGATGCTGCGCCATCGGCGTGTGAATGTGTGTATGTTCATGTGCTAAGCAGATGGCGCCTCATATGGCAGCCTAGGCCACAGTGTGTTGATGCGTGTGAACGGTGCCTGTAGTATTTAAAAGTGCTTGGAGTAGTCGTGAAGACTAGAAACTACAGAATTACATAAACTACTTTAACTACCACCTTCTGTTGGCTGAGAAAGGGGTTGAACCCTCGAATCGCTGCTTGCAGCGACTTTATTTTATTGTCTTTGGTTTGGCAGATTCATCGTCTGTTAACGTTTACCAGAGAGTCTTTATAAGCACTTGCAGTGCATGTATGTTTTACATTCATCTCATTCTCCGTCCCACTTTTTGTGTCAGAAATGTTTTCTCATGTATAAAATGTCTTCTCTTATGACATGTTTAGTTTTATGTTTGTTTATGAATTAAATGTTTAGTTTTATGTATGAAATGTTTAGTTTTATGAAATGTTTAGTTTTATGAATTAAATGTTTAGTTTTATGTTTGTTTATGAATTAAATGTTTAGTTTTATGAATTTAATGTTTAGTTTTATGTATGACGTTTAGTTTTATGTATGAAATGTTTAGTTTAATAGGTGGAGTATGTTGTGTGTGGACATTGGACTGGAAGCTTTGGATGAAATGTCATGTAACTGTGTGCGATTGGCCATTTAGTGGCATGACACACATCAAATATCATTCATACAGTAACTCCATGTATTGTGTAAAGAAACAACGGGTCATGTTTCGTTACTTTCTCTGTGAAGAGTGTGATGCTGTCAGAGCTCACCTGATGGATGGAGGAGCAGGAATGGAGCCTGACCTGTCGGCTCCTCCTCTTTCCCTGGAGCAGCTGACGGTCCGGTCCTGTCAGTCCACACGGAGCCCCGAGGAACAGACATCCAGTCGGACCACAAACGCCTCACAGCTCACAGCTCTGCCCTCAGGCGAGATGATTGAGAAACAGCTCACGACAGGAGGGGTGTGTTGAGATGCTATCACATCTGAGGGGTTGAGAGATTATTTTCACTGTCAATTAATCTGTGGATTATTTTCTGGATGAAAGGATGAGTTGTTTGTTCTCTAAAATGTCAGAAAATGGTGAAAAATGTGAATTCCTCAAATGTCTTGTTTTGTCCACAAGATCTTCAGTTTCCTGTCCCAGAGGAGAGAAGAAAATAGAACATATTCACATTTAACAAGATGACAACACACAAGGTTACTTGTGTTTACATGAATTAACTATTAACTATTTAGTAGTTCGAGTTAGAGATTAATTTAAAAGTTGACAGCTAATCAATTAATCTTCACAGCTCTGGTTTTTAGTCCTCTAGAATCAGAGTAAGTACTGTCCCTTCCTTTGTCCTTGCTGAAGAGAATTACTTCTTTGTTTAATTAAAGACATTTTTTTTGCATCCAATTGTTTCCTTTTTTCAGGTCAAGAGAGACAGTGATGAGCGACATTAGACAAAGTTATTTATGTTAATTTAACAGCAGAATGATGAGAGAAAGAGTCAGAATGCAGGAGAAGCGCCCAGAGCTTCCCTCCAGCTGCAGACCGCCCCGACCTGCTGGACCTCGCCTGTTCAGCTCGGACCAGTTAGCTCTCTGGGCCCCGGGGCTTCATGGGACCCACCGGGCCAGTTTGGCACCCCTCCTAGCGACCCATCCCCAGCCTCATTTTGAGGCATAAAAGGCTCCTCGGTCCCAGCAGCTCTTCACTCTCTGCTCAGAGCCGACGACCAGCCGACCCTCAGCCATGACCTCCTTCTCCAGCCGCAGCAGCCTCACATCCTCCTCCTCCCGCCGTGTCGGCAGCATGGGGGCCGGCAGCGTGTACGGAGGAGCCGGAGGGACGGGAATCCGTGTCTCCCAGGCCTCCTACTCCTCCTCCTCTGCCGGCGGTGCTGGCGGCGCCTTCAACCTGTCTGACGCCGTCGACATCTCCGACAACAAGAAAGTGGCCATGCAGAACCTCAACGACCGCCTGGCCACCTACCTGGACAAGGTGGGCAGCCTGGAGAGGGCCAACGGCGACCTGGAGCTGAAGATCAGACAGTTCCTGGAGAACAAGACCAAACCTGCGTCCCACGACTGGACCGCCTATTACGTCCGCATCAAAGACCTGCAGGACCAGGTGAGCACAGAGACTCTTAAGGGCATTTTCTCAATTTCTACATATCTTCTTAGATTCACCTGTTCAGGTATTTGTATAGAACTGATCCCCATGTGTTTGATATCGAGATGTTCAGAACAAACTCAGCCTTCACGTTTGTCCTAGAGCGTTGTGGAAAAAGATAAATTTGGCCAATAATGCTGAAAAGTTGATGTTCACTTTTTGGAATTCTTCAATGATAAGTGTCCCAAGCTCTCTTCCTGTATTTCTTGCTCAGGGTATTTTTGTTTTAATAGTGATGACTACATTTGTCCTAGACCAATGTGTAAAGAGACAATTTGGCCCTAAAACTGAAAAGTTGTTTGCTTTTTGGATTTCCTCAAATCTCTCGTGTGAAAAAATGTCCACCTTTACTGTGTAAAAGTCGTACCTTCACAAAAGTATTGTAACATATGAACAAAATAGATACATTTCTAAAATAAAATGTTGTTATATCGCTTTTTGAGTTCTTTTAACAGTTTAGTTTGAAGTTCATAACTTTTTGAACTTTTCAGATCAACTCCGCTGCTTGTGGAAACGCCGGCCTCGTCCTCGCCATCGACAACGCCCGGCTGGCCAGCGACGACTTCAGAGTCAAGTGAGTCCAGACATCGTCAATCATTAACACAATCAGTTCAGGTGAGTTTCTGGAACTCCTTCTCGTGTTTTTCAGGTATGAGAACGAGTTGGCCATGCGTCAGTCAGTGGAGGCCGACATCGCCGGGCTGAAGAGAGTCCTGCAGGAAGTGACTCTGGGAAGATCCGACCTGGAGATGCAGATCGAGGGTCTAAAGGAGGAACTGATCTTCCTCAAGAAGAACCACGAGGAGGTGAGAGCGCTGAAACCAGACGTAAAATTAAATAAAGCTGCAAGCAGCGATGAACGGCCACCACGTCACGCCCAGGCACAAATTAACTCTAAAACATAATTACTACTTTGAAAGTGGCTGCAATGTTTTGAGAGGTTTTGTGTGTCCTAAAGTCTTCTCAAACGTGTTTGTAAAAACAATTAACGTGGAAAATCCAAGATGGCCGACATCCCGTCAGGTGAAAAAATTTCATAAAAATTGTATATGTTCCTGAAGATAAGTACCATGTTCCCACCAAATTTCGTGAACATCAAAGAAACTTTTTTCCGAACCATGGCATGCGTTATGGGGTGCTGGCCACGCCCCTGAGCCCAATCACTGCACAACTTTGCAATTTTCACCAGTTCTGACGTGTTTGCCAGTTCTTACGAGCGTCCCAAGCCCTCAAAAATGTGATCACGCAGCAGAAAAATAATATATTATCCTTTCAAACACAAAGGTCCCTGGCACTCTGGTGCTCGGGCGCTAATAAAAAGATTAAAAGACAGAAGTTTAACCGTTGTCTTCCTGCAGGACCTGCTGGCCCTGCGAGCCCAGGTGGGAGGCCAGGTGAACGTGGCGGTGGACGCCGCTCCGCAGCAGGACCTGTCCGTCGTCATGGCCGGAATCAGAGAACACTACGAGACCGTCGCCAACAAGAACCGCGCAGAACTGGAGTCCTGGTTCCAGACCAAGGTGAGACAACACAGTCCTGTTTCCTGCCCTGCTGGGCTCCCTGCTGCCCCGGGCTGCAGATCAACTTACACCACAAACATCTCTGTTTTTTTATTGTTTTCAAGTTCTAGAACTTTGTAAATTTTAAGTTTTAGTTTTTACTTTTGGAGAATGCCATTTTAACTTCTTGTTTAGTTTCCTAACTTCTGATGTTCTGGGAGTTTCTCAGATAGCTCTACATCACGCTGGGCTCTGTCACCCTGATATTTGATCAATAACGTCATCGATTGTTCTTCACAGTCGGCCGAGCTGAACAGAGAGGTGGCTGTGAGCACCGAGGTTCTGCAGACGTCCAAGACCGAGATCTCCGAGGTCAGACGAACTCTTCAGTCGCTGGAGATCAAACTGCAGTCTGAGATGAGCAAGGTAAGAAATCACGAAATCTGTCGACTTCATCCAGTCATCACATGTAACCTCGTTTCTGCATGTTGGGATCAAGGCTAACAACCCAAAAATGATCTGAATGGTTCCCTTCAGTCGGTTATTGACGACTGAATTTGGATATTTTAAACCTTAAAGATAATCGTTGACGGCCATTTCTGCCAGGAAAATAGAGATAAGTGAAGAAAAGTTGATTGCATAACTTTGACGATGACTTTGACTTTAGCTTTTCATGAATTTGGTTCCTTTCTGGCAGAGTTGGCCTTCTGTATTGGTTGTAATGTAAAATGTTTGATGTGTTTTGTACTAAAAGTACTAAAGGGCTCTCTTACTGTAAATCAAAGTGACGGTCATCATTGAACACAGCTGACTGTCCTCCCTTTTCCTCAACAGAAAGGAGCTGTGGAGGCAACTCTGGCTGAGACCAAGAGCCGCTATGCCAACATGATGGCAGGTTACCAGAGACAGGTGGGGAGTCTGGAGGAGCAGCTGTCCCACCTCAGGACTGAGCTGGGTAACCAGAGCGCCATGTACGCCGAGCTGCTGGACATCAAGACCAGACTGGAGATGGAGATCGCCGAGTACAGGAGGCTGCTGGACGGAGAGAGGTGAGCTGAGTCTACAGTCATCCATCACCAAACCCACCTGACTCCATTTAAATAAAGAGTAACTTTACCATCATAAAACACACTTCATTCAAAGTGGACAGAAACTAAATAAAACTACCAAAAGCCGTCTTGGTTCATCTTTCCACTGTTCCAACAATCACCACTCTGGTCTGGTTTGAATAAACCCTTAATTCACCCATTTACATGTGGAGATATGCTGGCTCTATATACGCTAAAAGTAGTGATTATTTACATGGAGTCTGGCTCTATATACGCTAAAAGTAGTGATTATTTACATGGAGTCTGGCTCTATACACGTTAAAAGTAGTGATTATTTACATGGAGTCTGGCTCTATACACGTTAAAAGTAGTGATTATTTACATGGAGTCTGGCTCTATACACGCTAAAAGTAGTGATTATTTACATGAAGTCTGGCTCTATACACGCTAAAAGTAGTGATTATTTACATGGAGTCTGGCTCTATACACGCTAAAAGTAGTGATTATTTACATGGAGTCTGGCTCTATACACGCTAAAAGTCCTGATTATTTACATGGAGTCTGTCTCTATACACGCTAAAAGTCATGATTATTTACATGGAGTCTGGCTCTATACACGCTAAAAGTCCTGATTATTTACATGGAGTCTGGTGTAGTTTGGTGATGGTGATTTCGGGGCTGTTTGATGTTAAACTAAAAGGATCTTACTCTTTAACTAAAAGGTCTATCTCTGTAGGGATCCATCCCATAATGTTGTGAGACACTCAGAATAATAATCTGAGTCTGTCAGCAGCAACAACAGAACTTTTAGTGACGCTAACTGATGCCTAACATTTAACTTTACAATTATAAAACCCACTAGTAGTTTAAGTCTCATCAGTCAAATTTTAAATGAGTTATTTTCTGTTCTGCAGCACTACCAAGACCGCCACCACCACCCAGACCACCTCCACCACCAAGACAACGAAGGTGATAACAATCACGGAGGAAGTGGACGAATATGGAAACGTGATCAGCAGCAAATAGATGTGACTGCAACCAGAATCAGACGCTGTAACGTGTAAACTGAGTCTGTCTCTTTAATAAACACCAAGTCTGACATTGTGTTCTGTGGTTCACGTGTTTTTATTTCACGCTGACGGATCAGCTGCTGCTTTCACTTCATAAACGAGAATCATCTCTGATGTACAACTCATGAGGAAACTTTAACCCTTGTGTTGCCTTCCTGTCGACCGTGCAACTTTTGTTTTTTCTGGGTCAAAATTTTAAATTCAAACTTTGTTTCACACCACCAGAGACCCTGTACTACGAAGCAAGTTTAACATGCCCTGGATTTATTTCAGTTCCTTCACTAACCCTAACAACCGCGGTCCCGCATAACCTGTATCACGACGGTGGCTAACAACTAGTTCAGTCGACCCGGGTTTCCCAATCTAGAGACACGCGTTCACATAAAAGAGGCGGTGTTTGCACTTCCTGACCAATCACAAACATCTACCAGAGTCGCATATTTTACATAAGAAGAGCAAACTATAATTCTACATAAATATGAAGAACACAGACACGGTTTACAAGCTAAAAGCAATCCAGTCACTGCTTCCTAAAACAGGAAGAGAAGCTGGCAAAAAAATAGACCGACGCTGTAGATACACTCATGCTAAAGTTGACTAAATGAGGAAAAATCCAACCTTTAAGAACACCAATTTCCTTTGTGAATGAATAATGTATCGTAAATGAATAAATGTTCTTCCTTAAAATACAGTCAGTACACCCCTATGTTAAACTCCCATAGAGGCAGCAGCCAGTTATTTCACAGATCCAGGATAATATGCATCCTGATAAAGTTCCCTTGGCCCCCCCATCATCACACACCCTTCACCATACCTACAGATTAACATGGTTTTATGTCAGTTAGCCTAATAGTTGGTTTGATTTGCATTGAGAGATGATTTTATGTTAGTAACCCATGTTAATCTGTAGGTATGGTGAAGGGTCTGTGATGATGTGGGGCTATTTTAATAGCTAAACTACTATTATTACTACTATACACTGTATTATGTGGGTTTCTGTAGTTTGGCTTATTCAAAGCTAATGTACTCGGTTCTTGCTGTTTGGAGTTTATACCTTAATGGTTGAATGCACTTAAGAAGTCGATTTGGATAAAAGCCGAGTCGGTTACAGGTGCTTTTTGTATTTAGATAAAGATTAATTCGGAGTGGCGTAATGTCTTTTTTCCTTTCTTTTTTAGAAATTGCATCAGTTCTAATTTTGGAGACATGAGATGTATTTTGTGAAGCGTCTGTGTTATTTGCAGTAAGTCTAATGTTTGTGTAAGGTGTAAATTGTATTGTAATAAATGCTAAGTATGCTATGTATTATGCCAAAGCTGATAGGGATCCAAACAAACAAATAGCTAAATGTAATTTAATCTCTAACCCTAATCCCGATTTCCTGGGAGCGTCTCATTTGGTAACGGGCGTTCATTAATATAAAACAAAGTTGCACACTAAACCTTTGGGCTAGTATCTACCTTCCTCTCCAAGCACTCCTGCAGTCTATTATGTTTTTCCACCTCTAAGATGAATCCTTCGTCGTCCCTGGTGTGGTAGAGGAGACGTATATTATATTATATTATATCGTGGGGGTTCTTTTGGTACATTGACTGGATGCTCTTGCTGTGTCACTTGGGTAAAAATAGACCTGGCGTGTATCTTTAGCAAAGTGGAGCGCCGCTACACGCACGCTTCAGGGCCGGAGCACAGACACGCCCGGGGTGAAATAGGGGTAACCCTGACCTACAACGTTTGGCTCTTTGTAGTTTGGCTTATTTGTAACTTGAACTTGATTCTTGCATTTCAGGGTTTGAACCTTAATGGTTGAATCCACTTATTTCCACTTTGGATGAAAGCATCAGCTAAATGTAACGTGATGTAAACTAACAGACCGGGAGGGGCGAGGCTGTCAACCTGCCCGACCTGTTTGCTGTTTGCCATTTGCCGTTTACACCTCCAGCATGTTTGGTATCATAACATGACTGACCTCCTGGGGGTCTGAGGGAGGGGATGTGAGGCATAAAAGGCTCCTCGGTCCCAGCAGCTCTTCACTCTCTGCTCAGAGCCGATGACCAGCCGACCCTCAGCCATGACCTCCTTCTCCAGCCGCAGCAGCCTCACATCCTCCTCCTCCCGCCGTGTCGGCAGCATGGGCGCCGGCAGCGTGTACGGAGGAGCCGGAGGGACGGGAATCCGTGTCTCCAGGGCCTCCTACTCCTCCTCCTCCTCTGCTGCCGGTGCCGGTTCCGGTTCCGGCTTCAACATGGCCGCCGCCACCGACATCTCCGACAACAAGAAAGTGGCCATGCAGAACCTCAACGACCGCCTGGCGTCCTACCTGGACAAGGTGCGCAGCCTGGAGAAGGCCAACGGCGACCTGGAGCTGAAGATCAGACAGTTCCTGGAGAACAAGACCAAACCGGAGGGCCACGACTGGACCGCGTACTACGTCCGCATCAAAGACCTGCAGGACCAGGTGAGCACAGACAGACAGAAAATCTGATGAGTTTAGTAGGGACCGAAATATGTCTCAGAGCAATATGTACAGAGAAACTGTAACTTGGGCCTTGAGTTGAAAAGTTGATGTTCACTTCTGGGAATTCCGCAAATGTCTTTATTGAGAAATCAAAACGTTACTCATGGGGACAAATAGTTTTGGTGCTTGAACGTATTGGCTTCACAAAGTATAAATATGAATAAAGGTCAGCACAAAAAGACAGAAAATTGGCTGCACTTTGGTCTGATTTTGGAGTTCAGTGAAATAAAAGCCTCTGTAGATGTAGGGTTGGGGAAACAATCCATGACAATACCGCATCAATACACAGACGCCAAGTATCGATTTTTGATTATTGCACATGAGACTTTTTTAATAACTGAAGTGAGATGAACGAAGAGAAAGATGTTGGACAGATGTTGACAAAGCTTTCCTTTGGGGACATCGTTTGAAGATGGAAAAACAGGAAATAAATTGCACTCCCTCGCACAACAGTTCTTTTAAAATCACAATAATATTGTACTGTGACCTTTTCAAGGGTTCCTATGAAAAACAAATCCAAAGTTATAAAACACAGAAAAACACTGAAAAGCGTTACACAGGACTGCAACTAACACTTATTTTCATTGTCAATTATTCCGACGATTATTCTCAATTAATCAAATGTTTCTTTGGTCTATAAAAGTCAGAAAGTAGTGGAAAAGTTCCATGCCAGTTTCTCAAAGTCCAAGATGATAAAAGTCTTACGTCGTGTTTTTCTTAGTCCGAACTCCAAAGATATTCAGTTTAATATGATATAAAACAGAAAAGAGTAGGAAACTGTCATTTGTTTTTGCATTTGCAAAGTATTCTTCTTTTAGGAGACACACTTTTCCAATAAAAAGTTGTTACTTACTCTCATGTTACTTATTTTTGGTTGAATTGAACTTTAACAAACTGTTGAAAAAATGTTGAGTTTGTACAAATAAGACGTGTAGAACTCGAGCAAACATCAGGTGATCATCGTTAGTGTGTAAATATGGATTGTTTGTTGAGTTTTCTCAGTAACTGTGTTCAGAATATTTCCAGTTTGGATTGCAAAACAACATCTGAGTATGACGTAACCAGACTGTGAACATATCTTGCAATAACTGAATAAATCTATTTAAACTGTGAAAAACCTGAAAATATCTTGTAATAACCTGAAAATATCTTGTTAAACCCTGAACATATCTTGCAACAACATGAAAATATATCTTAAAATAACTGAATGAATCTTTTTAAAATGAGAATAACCTACAACTTATCTTGGAATAACTTGTGAATGTGTTAAACAGAAAAATGTGTATGTATATATCTACATAAACATGAAGTAAACACATCATCAGGTGACTGTTAGTCTGTAAACATGTACCAGTTTGTTCAGTTTTTTTCTGTAAATATGTACCTGTTCAGTTTTTTATGTAAATTGTTACTTTATTTTTAGACTATTTGAGTTTTATAATTTTTGATTATTTAAAAATGTGTGCTTCATTAGTTTTTAAAATAAGTTTACCAATATTTTGTTTTTTTGTACATTTTAACTTTCTTTTTTGTTTTTAGTTGATGGACCTTTACGTTTTTCTTCAATTTCACTTTATGCAACACTTTAACACGTTTTTAAGAATCATAACTTCTTTGTTTTTGTTTAAGGCTTTATAAGTTTTAATTGTTTCATGTCATACCTCTAACTGCATTCCAACCATTATCACCTCAAAACTGAAATACTTTCACATTAGGGGTCTTTTTGGGCCCCATCCACTCTGCTTATAAATCTTTCTTGTGTCACTGTGTTTAATTCTCAGTCTGACTGTTCTACATCTTGGATTGTGTTTGCAGCTGCTGCCATGGTCCGGCTTGACCCCCCCGCTACTCCCTGCACTGCTACATTTTTAGTCATAGTTCTATTATCTTTATAGTTACTTTAATTTCCCGCTGCTCATCATACCAACTGCTATAATTATTATGAATCATATTTCTGTATCCCAACTGGCACTTTCACATCAAATCCTTGCTCTCGGGTCTCTGTAAATTATACGGTGTGGTCTAGACCTCCTATATCTGGAAAGTGTCCTGAGATAACTTCTGGTAGGATTTAACACTATAAATAAGATTGAATTCAATCTTTAAAAGTTGTTCACACAGTGTCTTCTCTTCCTTCCTGCTCAGATCAACTTCGCAACTCGTGGAAACTCCGCCCTCGTCCTCGCCATCGACAACGCCCAGCTGGCCACCGACGACTTTAAAGTCAAGTGAGTGTTCCTTTAAGATCAATCCTGCATCAAGACTATCTAATGCAATCTGTCTTTTTGTGAGTATGTTCTTCCCAATCACTCCAACACACAGGTGAGTTTCTGGAATTTATTCTTGTGTTTCTTTTTTCCAGGTATGAGCACGAGCTGGCGTTGCGTCAGTCGGTGGAAGGCGACATTTCCGGGCTGAAGAAGCTTCTGCAGGAGCTGAACCTGAACATTAGGAATGCAGAGATTCAGGTGGAGGGTCTGAAAGACGAGCTGATCCAGCTGAAGATGAACCATGAGGAGGTGAGACCACTGAAACCAGACATTAAAGGTGTAGTGGAGGATTTTCTTTTTCCGGGTGGATCATCAAGACTATTGGTCCTCCTAGTTGTCAATCATTCTGGGATATGTTTACGTAAGGCCGTCATACGTGCTCGTCCCGAGGTAGTTTTCGCTTTCTGCGGCCTCTAGCCCGACCGCCTTCTCCCCGCTCTCGGCTGGTGCTCTTGCGCCCCCGCCCTGTCCTCATCTCCCTCGGCCTCTAGCCCCCCCCTCCTCCTGGATCTTGGTCGGGATGAACAGGGCACGGGCTCGTAGTCAATATCAGATCCCACAAGACTCTCTTCTTGAAAGCTCGTAGTGTAACAACAACTTAGCTGCTAGGCGATAGCTTGTTTGTTGGCCTGTAGCGTGCTAACGTTAGCTTTAGAGATGCTTGTCCTAAATAGATTTCCACTTACCGGTGGCGAGTCTGACAGTGGAAAAAGTGCAAATCTTCTTTTGTAAACATGTAAACAGAGCGTGCACGAGGAGAACTAGGCTCGTGCACGCTCTCTCGTGCACACGTTTAATAGGCGTTCCCTCTCGGGAGCAGGTAGGGTGATGCGCATGTGCATTTTTTCAAAAGGTGGAGAGGGCGGTTCTTTTCTAAAATTCGGGAAAATCTTCCACTATACCTTTAAGAAACATTAAACTACTCATCCTCATTAACAGGTTTGTATGATATCCAAAAGAATTAGCTGATCGCCGGTTGGTCACATGACAACTTAAGTTCAGCCTTTTCGGTTCGGTCTTTTCAGTTGAATAAATTCAACAAAGTTGACTGTGGGCCGGTTACAGGGCACCGTGAGGTGGCGGCCCTTCAAGAGGCTGTTGCAGTTGACTTTAGCCAACAAAAAAATTGTCATGCGGCCAGGACAGTTAAGTTGAGACACCAAACAGACTAGTTCAGACATTAGAGAGTAGAAGAAATGCGGTGTGAATGTTCTGTTAAAGGGCTGACACTAAATTGGATTGCTGGCTTGAATGTGTAAGAAATAGTAGGAATAGTTCTCAATAAGCTCTGTGTTACCAACAGCAGTTAAACGTTGCCATGACGACTCCTTTCTCAGAAAGTTGTTTCCACAGAAGTGAGGCTCTGGGGCACCTTTGATACTCCTACTTCTAGCTCAAAAACCATAACTGCTATTGCTTAATTTGTATTACCTTAAGTTCTTCTTCAGGACATGAACACCTGTTTCCTGGGTGAAAGTCTTGTGTTTTCTCCTTAACTTCATCCAAGACTTGAACTCCACTCCCCGTCTTGATAGTTGTGTGTTTTAGGAGCCAAACCTCCCCCCCGACCTCCTCCCTACGAGGATCTCCCCGCTCTTATACAGCAGCAGTCAATGAGCTGCTGACAGTAATTAATATGTGGAATACATATGAATTACAGAGCTTTACTTTTCAAAGCTTTATGTACTTATGTATGAGAACAAGCTGCATAAAAAGATAACAGACAGAAGTTTAACAGTCGTCTTCCTGCAGGACCTGCTGGCTATGCGGGCCCAGGTGGGAGGCCAGGTGAACGTGGAGGTGGACGCCGCTCCGCAGCAGGACCTGTCCACCGTCATGGCCGGAATCAGAGAACACTACGAGACCGTCGCCAACAAGAACCGTGCAGAGCTAGAGTCCTGGTTCCAGACCAAGGTGAGACAACACAGTCCTGTTTACTGCCCTGCTGGGCAAAATTTTTAATTTACTAAAAATATTTTACACTGCTTATTGCTGCTTACGTTACTAATTCTTTGTTGTTTTATAATCCTTCATGGCCTTTTATATCTTCTGTTGCTGGTTTTCTCAATGAAGGCTATCGCACAAATAAAAGACTCAAAACTCACCTGAACTATGGAAATCTTTACCCAAGAATATAAGACGGGGTCTTTTCTGAATGGGCCTTCGGGGGGGATTCATTTTTAGGCACAAATGTATAGTGAAAAACGTGAGAAAAATGTATGAGTGACTTACATAAGGTAACTGCTATTACTGTTGTAGCTAATTTGTACAATAATACAACAGTATATAGATAGAAATACATTGATTGTCAGTGATGTCGAATACAGTAGTAGTGTAGTAAGAAGGCCTGTTGCTGAAAATCAGCTTTGGCGCTGGTGATTTTCCTTTGGCGCTGGCTAAAAACATCTGTGGAGGGGGCGCCAAAACTTTCTCTATGCAGGAAAAACCTTATAAGAGATGAAAGCTCTGTGGACATTTAGAAAGATTATTTGAGCACTGTTTTAACTAAATGTCACTCTTTGTTTTCTGTTTTATTGTTCATATGCTTTTCATTTGTCTTATTACACATTATATTTGTATCATACTTTACGTTTTGTTTCTATGCTTTTACTTCGTTCTGTTTTGCTTTCACGTTCTTTTGCTCTCGATATTTGCTGCCTCTGTATCATGTGATTGCTCATTTTTTACCAGACAAATATCTGCTTGATTTCCTTTGTGTTGTGGTTTCTCACTTTGTTGTGAATCACTTCCATCACATGTATACATACCCCGATATTTGATCAATAACGATTGTTCTTCACAGTCGGCCGAGCTGAACAAAGAGGTGGCTGTGAGCACCGAGACACTGCAGACGACGAAGACCGAGATCTCAGAGCTCAGACTGACTCTTCAGTCTTTGGAGATCAAACTGCAGTCTGAGATGAGCAAGGTAAGAAATCATGAAATTGTCAAAAAAAAAAATAGGATTTATTTTGTCTTAGAGCATTTTGAGCGTTATTCATTTATCTGCTGTAGCTTTTTCAACATTTTAGACAGATATGTTAATAATGTGAAATAGTTTTTTAATTAAAGAATTTAATATTTTCTAGAGGGGGAGCCCGAAGTCCTCCAGAAACCCATAGAAAACAGTGATTTGTTTTTATGATGGACAATTTTGTGACTTACATAAAAATGATGCGACGTAATTGTAATAGTTGGGACGTAAAAAAGTTTTTAACTTGCATTTTTTACTTCAATCTACAAATTGATAGTTTTGACTTGAAAAGGTAAAGGTCCAATATGTAATAAATTGACTAATAAATAAAAGAAAATGACCCCAATAAATTAGTACTGCAGTAACTATTTTAAACACTAGCTGTCAGAATTACATATTGTACCTTTAAATAAAAGTGTTTATAAACCTGTGGAAAAGTCAGTATTTATGTAGTTGTTCCATTTCAATTTACAGACTGAAAAACCTTTCTAACAGTTTGGACTTTCAGTGAATAAAGAGAGAAAACCTTCACTTAAAGTGACTAGCCTATATGTTATTTTTAGTAGTAGTGTTTTTGCCACACCTGTCGTAAAGCTCTTTTCTTTACGCTGCTGTATCGCCCACTGTCGATTACCAAGTAAGCGTTACCGGGAGGTCATATAGTCACGATGAATGTTTTGCTTAGACAGAAAACCATTAATTTCTAATAAGAGAACAAGTTACAGATGCATCGCTGCATTTCAAGTGTTGCATACGGTAACTCAGCCTACTTTGGATGTCTCGTGAGATAAACCTGGTGTCACTCACTGTGTCACGAGCCAGAGTATTAAGAGATTGTTGTAGCAAGCAACTTAATAATAACTTTGATTAATATAGCACACATCATGAAACCCACGGACGCTTTACACAAATAACGTTACAGAGGGACAAGGGAAAAATGGTAGGCCAACACAAACACGGACTAAAAGGAATAAAAAGACTAAATGGAAGGAGGGTGTAATTTAATGTCAGCTACTGACATACAACCACATTGTGCATTCTAAAGTTATTTTATGAATGGAATAGACATATTACCTACAGTACCTGAGGGCCAATTCAGGGTGGGCTTTGAATCACTTACAATCCCATAATTGTCTCCATCTGTTAAAAGCCCAACCAAAGTTGACTTGCCTGTTGTCTTTCACGTTCCCTTCTGGCTGTTAGTTGTTCTTTGTTTAATTTCTTTCTTGCCTGCGATGGCCCTGCCCCAGTATCAGCCATAGCTACAACAGATAACTTCTAAAATTACATTAAAATACAATTAGGCCTATATAAAGAAATCTCCTGCTTCCCGTTACCTGACTGGCTGGATACGCCAACACTGGCTTTTGTAGTGTTTTGTAGTGTAAGTCTGTGAGCCATCAGAATGTGTTCTCTGTATCGCCGTCTACCTGCCGCAAATCATTCTGTGACTTTAGGGTAAAAATCAGACCCGGGCAGATGCATTACTAAATACTATATGAAATTAGCATTCTTTTCACTGTTAGTCTTGTTTGTTGTTACAGGTCATTTAAGATCATTGTATGAAAAATGACAGAGCTTTAGAAACATAAAAAAGTTACATACGTATAGTCACTTTAACCTTTCTCTTTTGTATTCGTAGTTGGACCGATATCGTAATAGATCATCATAGGAGTTGCTGTATCGGCATATTATCTGTATTGTGAGCCGTGTACCGTATCATTAGGTACTCTGCGATTCCCACCCCTAATGTTGGATATGTTTCCATTCACGTCTGCTACAACGAGGGAGCGACACAGACATAGCATCCTTGTTTTCTACACAGCTCTCTCTCCATTGTGGGTCCTGACCGTGAATCTCTTCCGTAGTGTGAAGCATGGCAATCAGCTTTTTGTGCTAACGCACATACCGTAAAAATAGTGGATGTTGAGCTGTGTTTTTAAAAAATACAGGAACGATTTGTAAAATAAAACGGAATGAATCCGCAGCATTACAGTTTTTTGTAGAGTGTGACTGTCCTCCCTCTTCCTGAACAGAAAGGAGCTTTGGAGGCAAATCTGGCTGAGACCCACAGCCGCTACACCAACATGCTGACAGGTTACCAGAGGCAGGTGGAGGGTCTGGAGGAGCAACTGTCCCAGCTCAGGGCCGACCTGGGTAACCAGAGGGCCATGTACGCCGAGCTGCTGGACATCAAGACCAGACTGGAGATGGAGATTGCCGAGTACAGGAGGCTGCTGGACGGAGAGAGGTGAGCTGAGGGGACTAGAACACATCTGCAGAGTCGACAGTCATGCTAGCAGCTCTGAGGATAAATCAGGGGTTGATGCAGAGACTGTATACGTGAAGCTAAATCATCTGGATCACCTCTTGGTGGCTGGCTGCAGTACAGGTCTAGGAAAATAGTCTCAGGAAGGAACTTGTTTTGGTGGAACATTTGCACCCCGCAAAAGAAAACTCCTCATCCAATATTACATGAAGTTAACTGTACAGTAACAGTAACGTGAGGTATTTAAATTAGCTGATACATGGTTAAACCTCATTGGCTCTTACCAGAGTATCTCCGTGTGAACTTCATTCACAACAATCCCACCAATCAGTCCCAAAACGTCCCAGTTAGAGAGGAAATGACCTCGACATATTCTTTATAAAACGTCCCAGTTAGAGAGGAAATGACCTCATCATATTCTTTATAAAACGTCCCAGTTAGAGAGGAAATGACCTAAAGATAATTCTTTACAACCATTCCATGAAAGAACCAAGCAGTCCGGTCTTGTTGTACCGTCCAAATTGTCTTCAAAACTTTACTGTTTCTGCAGCAACTAAATTATCCATTTTCTGTTTTGCAGCACGTCCACCAGAACCTCCAGGGTGGTGGTGATCACCGAGGAATTGGACGAACATGGAAAAGTGATCAGCCGCAGTTAGATGGGAATGAAACCACAATCAGACGCCTTAAAGTTTAAATCTTAAGTCTGCTTCAGCTTCGTCAATAAAGACCAAGTCTCACATTGTTTCTGTGGTTTACGTGTTTCTGTTTCACACTGGCGGTTTATTATGAAGAATCATCTCTAAACGATAACTGAAGAGAATTTCCGTTTAAGTGTTTCGATCTACTTTCTTTGCTCGCGCAATTTGTTTTATTGCAATTGGGTTAAATGTTTAGGAGGAGTTTGTTAGTAGTACAATCCCTGCAAATGAACATTAAAAAAGCACAGTATATGTATAATGGCTGACTTTCTGTTGGGTTTAGAGGATGGCTCCAAGAGGCTTTTTTGTGTGTCTCTTGATGATAAATACGCCTACCAAATATCACACATCTAGGGCACACGTATTGCAGGGGCTACTTTTTGAAATTTTGTAGGGGGGTGTTAATCCAAAGAAGAATTTGGAGAGAGAAGCAGTATAAAAGGTAATATTATTAAACTACTAAAACAAGCAGTTATGATGGGGTCAAAGCCTCCCTGACGCAGAGCAAGACGGTGGCGAGGAAAATGCCAGAAAATATTGCAACGCGCGAGCTGCAAGCTCCGTAGTCAATTCCAATTACCCCATTTACATAGGACGCCAAAAACGTGTCTACCTTGATCATAGCGCCCCCGAAGGGCCGATCTTCCCCCCATTCGGTACAGAGCCTCAGAGTGGCATGTCAGGCAATAATCCAAGTTGTGCGTTGATCTCCTGGAGGGCCTGTTTGATAGCATTTACTGTGGCAGAGAAATTGCAATTGCTAATTTATTTATTTAATACATTTATTGTCCAAAACGTTGCATAGCAACCGTGGTTCCCAGCCCCATCGAAGAAATACTTCTTCCTTTCTTGCCAAAAATAGGTTCATGAGATTCTTGATTTTTCAGTAACTGAACTACAATCAAACATTTCAGTTTCAGTCATTTCGGGTTCCTAAATTAAACTGATGGTGAAGGCTGCCCTCCTGTGGCCAGTGCTGGAATGTAACTAAGTACATTTACTCCAGTACTGTACTTTAGTCTAAATGTTGAGGTACTTGTACTTTACTTGAGTCTTATCTTTTCATGCCACTTTCTACTTCTACTCCGCTACATTTCAGAGAGAAATATTGTACTTTTTACTCCACTACATTCATCTGTTACAGCTTTAGTTACTAGTTACTGTACACATTAAGATTCCTGCACACTAAACACATGTAGTTTATAAAATCTGATGTTTTATTCTAAAGTAAACTAGCCGACAATATAACAGCTACAAGTCCAGCTGAGATGATCAGACCAGTAAACACACAGCTGGTTGATCCTTTACACTACTATGTTTTAATACCTTAACTACATCTTCCTGATGATTTTTTCTGAAGTAACATTTTCACTGTATGACAAAATTAATGCAGGACTTTATCTTTGTGGTGTTAGTACTTTTACTCAAGTAAAGGATTTGAATACTTCTTCCACCCTTGCCTGTGCCACGGGACATGCTTGTAATTTGCTGGTTGTTGGCGCCACCTGCTGGCCACAGATCTCCATGCATGTTTATCCTGCAGATATCTCTCTCCACTGTCCGCCGTGAATCAGTGAATCAGTGAGCGTGCAGTCATGCACGCTCAAAATATTTTATCCCCTTAGAATTGTGACATTTTAACTCATATTTATCCTTAGTCACTACACCACGCACCGACCTCCATCCGGGACTGTTACATCTACCCATTGCACACAGTGCTTAAACTACTTAAACAGCTGTTTTGTATACATTTGTTTCTGGATTTATTGTTTATTCTTATTAAGGTTTGTGTGTGTGTGTGTGTGTGTGTGTGTGTGTGTGTGTGTGTGTGTGTGTGTGTGTGTCTGTGTGTGTGTGTCTGTGTGTCTGTGTGTCTGTGTGTCTGTGTGTCTGTGTGTGTGTGTGTGTGTGTGTGTGTGTGTGTGTGTGTGTGTGTGTGTGTGCACCGATCACCAAGGGAAATTCCACGTAGGGTAACTTCTATGGCAATAAACTTTCTAATTCTGATTTTAACTCCTTTATTTAATCCCTCATATCTACATTTCTTTATTCCACGATCCATTAACTATTTTTTTGTCTCTGGTCTTTAGGAGGAAGCCCACTGCACATACCGTTTGTATTTGTGACAAATTCACTTTTGAATTGTTGAATATAATAATGTCTGTCAGGATGTTTTTAGATCCAATAGGCTGACTGACTGAAGAGAGTAGATGTGTAAAGAAATGCAGCTACTCGCGCCGAGACAAAATAACTCCAATCTTATCAACTTTCGGCCCCCTTATCCAGCACTGGCCTCGGCCAAGGCCGCTGCTGGAACAACAACTCCCCCAGAAGAGCACTGCAGAGAGACACTCTTGTGTTCCTCCCCAACTTCCCTCAGACACCTGCTGATTGTTGACTCTGCTTGGGACCTATTCAAGGTTGTCTCCATGGCAACCTGCTGTGTTAATGCTATAACATCCTGCGGACTGAGGCACCAATGATTGGGATGCCAGGCAAAGCGACTCTCACCAGGCCCCAACTTCCCCAATACCCCCATCCCACGCCTTCGCTGCTTTTTACCCCCCAGTCTGACCAGCGGGTCTGTGACCAGCGCCATCTGTCGGCTGCAGGACCGGATGGCTGCTTGCCTGTGCTGGGTTACCTCCACCCCCCATTCCCCTCCCCTGTTGCAAGTCATGTGTTGAATCGTGTTGTATGTGCTTGTTGCCGAGGTGTTTTTCCTGTTCCCACCCTGTACTCTGTACTGTACTGAGATAGTCTGGGAGTCGCTTTTTTCTCCTCCTCTTTCCTCATGTTACGCTGTATTTCTTTACTTGGTTTCTGTAGCACTTTGAGATTATTTTATGAAAAGTGCTTTACAAATAAAATGCATTATTATTATTATTATTATTAGTCACAGCAGTTTTTAAAACAAAGTAAAGGGTTTTAAACTGATGGACAGTGTTGGTCATCTTACTTTAAAAAAGTAATTAGTTACAAATTACTTCTCCCAAAAAGTAAATGAGTTAGTAACTCAGTTACCACATTGTAAAAGTAATTAGTTACTCACCAAAGTAACTGACGTTATTTTTTATGTTCTATAACATCTTTAAGGTCAAAGAATAAAAATATTAACTGAAGAATAAAAACACTATATCCAGTATATTAGAACATTTGGTATTTATCTGAACTCAATAGATTGCAGCCTGCCGTATGATATGCATAGAAATAAAAACATATACAAAATAAATATTGATGTGTTGATGTGAGGTGCTTCATAAGATTGGAGTTGCTTGAGGCAGACGTGGATAAAGTCTTTGTTCCTGGTCATAGCGTTCATGTTACATAAACATCCTTGTCTTTAATTTCAATGAGTGAGAAGTAGTGTCGGTACTTCCAGTTCCAGAACGCTACCTTTGAACTTCCCTGGCTCGTCGCCATCGCTGTCCTGTGTTTAGTGGTCAGAGCGTGCAGTGAGACAGCGTGAGCAGGGCATCCGCCCACCCAGCCAATCATCATCGCCCCCGCTATCTCCAGGCAGCTGATGTGTAGCCAAAGGTTGACACCTCGCGCTTCATTCAACCAAATTCTAGTAACGCGCCACGTTACATTCTCAGTAACGATAACGGCGTTGCAACGATGGGAAAAGTAATTAGATTACTCCGTTACTGAAAAAATAACGCCGTTAGTAACGCCGTTATACTCAAACGCCGTTACTCCCAGCACTGCTGATGGAAATGTGTGTTGGTGCTGACCGCCCTCCTGTGGCAGCAGCGAGAAACTGCAGCTCTGCTGTTCTGTAAACCAGTACGTTACCACTGTCAGGTCTCTTCTAACTTCCTAACTGGGCAGATTTCTCGCTGGAAAGGGATTTAAAGTTATGAACTGGATTTCACTAAAGAACCAAACTTTTGGCAGATTCTGCAATTTAATTTGTTTCCTTTTGCATCAGTCATTAGTTTGAAGGCATTAGGATATTATTATCGTTTTAGGTCTCAAGATGTCAAGTTCTCTATGTTTAGCTGTTTAGTCTCTAGATGAACAACCTCTAAAAACACAAAGAGAAAAACTACTATACACTCGCTCCCATCGAGTCAAAAAAAGACTACTACTCTATATACTCTACTACTCTATACTACTCTCTACTGATGTCTCTCCTCATACTACTCTGCTGTCTCTCTACATACTACCCTCTACTGCTGTCTCTCTACATACTACTCTCTACTGCTGTCTCTCTACATACTACTCTCTACTGCTGTCTCTCTACATACTACTCTCTACTGCTGTCTCTCTACATACTACTCTCTACTGTTGTATCTCTGCATACTACCCTCTACTGATGTCTCTCTACATACTACTCTCTACTGCTGTCTTTCTACATACTACCCTCTACTGCTGTCTCTCTACATACTACCCTCTACTGCTGTCTCTCTACATACTACCCTCTACTGCTGTCTCTCTACATACTACCCTCTACTGCTGTCTCTCTACATACTACTCTCTACTGCTGTCTCTCTACATACTACTCTCTACTGTTGTATCTCTGCATACTACCCTCTACTGCTGTCTCTCTACATACTACCCTCTACTGCTGTCTCTACATACTACTCTCTACTGTTGTATCTCTGCATACTACCCTCTACTGATGTCTCTCTACATACTACTCTCTACTGCTGTCTCTCTACATACTACTCTCTACTGATGTCTCTACATACTACTCTCTACTGTTGTCTCTCTACATACTACTCTCTACTGCTGTCTCTCTACATACTACTCTCTACTGCTGTCTCTCTACATACTACTCTCTACTGCTGTCTCTCTACATACTACTCTCTACTGTTGTCTCTCTACATACTACTCTCTACTGCTGTCTCTCTACATACTACTCTCTACTGCTGTCTCTCTACATACTTCTCTCTACTGCTGTCTCTCTACATACTACTCTCTACTCCTGTCTCTCTACATACTACTCTCTACTCCTGTCTCTATACATACTACTCTCTACTGCTGTCTCTCTACATACTACTCTCTACTGCTGTCTCTCTACATACTACTCTCTACTGCTGTCTCTCTACATACTACTCTCTACTGCTGTCTCTCTACATACTACTCTCTACTGCTGTCTCTCTACATACTACTCTCTACTGCTGTCTCTCTACATACTACTCTCTACTGCTGTCTCTCTACATACTACTCTCTACTGCTGTCTCTCTACATACTACTCTCTACTGCTGTCTCTCTACATACTACTCTCTACTGCTGTCTCTCTACATACTACTCTCTACTGCTGTCTCTCTACATACTACTCTCTACTGATGTCTCTCTACATACTACTCTACTGCTGTCTCTCTACATACTACTCTCTACTGCTGTCTCTCTACATACTACTCTCTACTGCTGTCTCTCTACATACTACTCTCTACTGCTGTCTCTCTACATACTACTCTCTACTGCTGTCTCTCTACATACTACTCTCTACTGCTGTCTCTCTACATACTACTCTCTACTGCTGTCTCTACATACTACTCTCTACTGCTGTCTCTCTACATACTACTCTCTACTGCTGTCTCTCTACATACTACTCTCTACTGCTGTCTCTCTACATACTACTCTCTACTGCTGTCTCTCTACATACTACTCTCTACTGTTGTCTCTCTACATACTACTCTCTACTGCTGTCTCTCTACATACTACTCTCTACTGCTGTCTCTCTACATACTACTCTCTACTCCTGTCTCTCTACATACTACTCTCTACTCCTGTCTCTCTACATACTACTCTCTACTCCTGTCTCTATACATACTACTCTCTACTGCTGTCTCTCTACATACTACTCTCTACTGCTGTCTCTCTACATACTACTCTCTACTGCTGTCTCTCTACATACTACTCTCTACTGCTGTCTCTCTACATACTACTCTCTACTGCTGTCTCTCTACATACTACTCTCTACTGCTGTCTCTCTACATACTACTCTCTACTGCTGTCTCTCTACATACTACTCTCTACTGCTGTCTCTCTACATACTACTCTCTACTGATGTCTCTCTACATACTACTCTACTGCTGTCTCTCTACATACTACTCTCTACAGCTGTCTCTCTACATACTACTCTCTACTGCTGTCTCTCTACATACTACTCTCTACTGCTGTCTCTCTACATACTACTCTCTACTGCTGTCTCTCTACATACTACTCTCTACTGCTGTCTCTCTACTGCTGTCTCTACATACTGTCAGCGGGTTTCTTCTTGGTAGTTAAAACTAGAGCTAATGCACTGCAAAAAAGCTAAGTCTAAGTCTTGTCTAAGTCTATGTCTTCTAAGTCTTACCAAGTACATTTGTCTAATTTCTAGTCAAAATGTCTTACACAAATATTTATTAAGACATATTCACGAGTGATATTTCAGTGAGATGTAGGGACTTGTTTTAGACGATGCATCTTAAATATGCTGTTAGGCGAGAGTCTTGAAAACATCTTGATTTTTAGTGATCTCAGATTAAACAAGCTTTTTTATAACATCTCAAAGGTTTTAAGGTGCTGTGGTATTTGTAAAAGAACAGATTGTTCTACTTAGTGTCCCGCGTGGCACGTTTCCTAAAGTCACTTTCTTCTTTAACAGTCCCGTTATTCCTGTGTGTCACGGAAACATAAGCCACAGGGACGCCAATAATCCTGATCAAGCGTGTTTAGATAAAGAGCGTTATATGACGCTAAAGGAGACTTTTAGCGTCATATAACCGATAAAGACACCTGACCAGGCGTCCGTATGTTACCAGATGGGAGGGAGAATATTTTGGCTTTCCATTGTATTAGCGTCTCCTATGAGTCAATGTGATGACATTAGCTTAGACAGCAAACAATCCTGAGTTGTGTAACTCGCGTTGTGTTCCTGGAAGTTCAGAGCTCCTCCCAGGACTCGAGGCGTGTCAGGGACGCTTGGCAGCGCCAACGTGCCCATTAGCCAACCACGTGCTTCTTTCATTGTTGTTGCTTGGTCGTTTCAGGAATTTACAAGTCACACATTTTTTTGAATTTAACACATGAAACTTACTTTGTATTATGTTTAAAAACTCACTTTGGTTTAATAGGATCAGACTTTCTCCGCCGGACAAGTACTTTAGCTTTTGATACTTTAATACTTCTGGGAAGCAGACATTTTAATTTTAATGGAATATTTTAGAAATTAAACTGAAAGATTTTCATGTAAAAATCAAGTCTGTTAAATCACTATCCAGCCCATGGCCCACTGATGAAAGACCTTTGCATTAATTCAGGGCTGGAGAACCAGATGCTCCGCCCCTGTTCTGGATGTTAACATTATCCCCCGTGAAAATGCAAAGCCTCCAACTCTCTGAGGGGATATTTTTACACCTTCACACCACACCTAATTCCTCGTTTCCCTTTCATTAGTTTAAACAGTTTGTTCTCTACTGTCACACCGCTGGAGAAGATCCAACAGCCCGAGGGTTAGAAACTAGCTTACAGAAAGATTGAGGTCTCAGTGATTGTAAATCACTCAGTGATGTTACGCCAATTTGTTCAGATTGTTATTAACCAAGATCATACCATAACTTATTTATTGTTACAATAAAATAGATTGGAGTAGTTAGTCAAACTCTGCTGCTGAAATACTGAACATATTTTAAAGCCTTGTTGAAGCAACAGTATGTAAGAAATGTTATTTTTGGGGGGGGATTTGGCACCCCTACAGTTTCAGAGTGTAATTCAGTTACACTCTGCTGTCAAACTCATGCAGTTTAACTTTTTAAACACATAACATTGTAATGATCCCAAAGGTTAGGGTAAGGCTCTCCATAGTCTGGATCAAAGGAAGTACATTTCCAGGATAAAGTTTTGCCCCTCCCCTTCCTCTCTCTGCGTGTTACCGTTCTCAAACTCCGTTCTCTTCGGGAAACATCAACAACCTTCAGGCTAGCAAGCTGCACGCTGAACATGTCAAGTTTTTAAGAAAATTGGGATCGTGCAACAAGGCAGACCCACTTGGTTCTTTCAAGGAATGATGAACACATGCTAACACATGCTACCATGCCAACACATGCTACCATGCTAAAATGCCTGCACATGCTACCATGCTAAAATGCCGGCACATGCTACCATGCTAAAATGCCTGCACATGCTACCATGCTAAAATGCCTGCACATGCTACCATGCTAAAATGCCAGCACATGCTACCATGCCAACACATGCTACCATGCTAAAATGCCTGCACATGCTACCATGCCAACACATGCTACCATGCTAAAATGCCAGCACATGCTACCATGCCAACACATGCTACCATGCTAAAATGCCAGCACATGCTACTATGCCAATACATGCTACCATGCTAAAATGCCAGCACATGCTACCATGCCAACACATGCTACCATGCTAAAATGCCAGCACATGCTACCATGCTAAAATGTCAGCACATGCTACCATGCCAATACATGCTACCATGCTAAAATGCCAGCACATGCTACCATGCCAGCACATGCTACCATGATAAAATGCCAGCACATGCTACCATGCTAAAATGCCTGCACATGCTACTATGCTAAAATGCCAACATATGCAGACACTGTATGCCAACACATGCCAATACATGCCAACATACTGTTTGCCATCATATGCCAACACATGCCAACATACTTCATGCAAACATATGCCAACATAGTGTATGCCAACGCATGCCAACCCATGCTAACTCTGCGCCTCCTTAGAACCTCTTCCACACACATTAGTCACATACTTAGCTACTTGACTTAAACACAATTATGTTTTAGATACTTCTGTACATGGACATTTTCTTTGACATACTGCACGTGCATCTTTTTGATCAAACTGCTTAATGTGGTTTTTAAATGGCATATGAAAAGGGCTGCAACTACCAAGTAGGTGTTTGGTCTCAAAGAATGTCAGAAAAAGGTGAAACATGAGGATCAGCGTTTCCCAAAAAGCCCGAGATGACGTCCTCAAATGTCTTGTTTTGTCCACAACTCAAAGATATTCAGTTTACTGTCACTGAGGAGAGAAGACACTAGAACATATTCACATCTAACCGTTTCAACATAAAAAAATCAAATTTTTAATAGTTGACAACTAATCCATTAATCTTTGCAGCTCTGGTTTTTAGTCCTCTAGAATCAAAGTAAGTACTGAGCGGCCGCCTTCCTTTTTTAGTCCCAAAGAGAATTATCTTCTCATCTTGGGTGAACCTCCCAAAATTTGCAACAAATGTTTATTACATCACATATTTAGTTAGATAACACCTACATTTTAAGACCAAAGATTGTTTTATTGCCAAAGAGTTATTTCAGTCATAATAAATCTTATTGATGAAGCTCTACAGTTCTATTGTTATTATCCTTGTACTCGTTATGCAACACGTAGCGAAACTCTAACAACTTTAGCGTCTGTTATTTATTAAAGCACTCTGTCAGTTTGGTTGTCTAATTGTCACGCTTCATATATTAGACCTTTAGAGAGTTTCTATGAACCATTGTGTTGGCAGGCAAACTGAGTTCAAGTTTGCTTGAAAACCAGTTGGTCCGGCAGAGGAGGATAACAGGCGACGCGCTGAGTGACGGCTCGGCTCCGTGCCACACGGCCGCCATTGTGTCACGACTGCAGGAGGTCAAGTTCAGGGTGGAGAGACAGGTTCGACATTTAAGATTCACTCATTGCCAAGTAACCTCTACAGTCAGTCTATGACAAAAAAGTCAAAAAGGCAACAAGTATGTTAAAAAAAGGTTAAAAAATATGACAAAAATGTAGAAAAAGTTACAAGAACATTGTCGTTTCTTTCTCCTTTTTTTTAAATTGCTTTTTTTTTCGAAAGCGACAAAAACTTTGAAATAA
>CM042441.1:1395717-1458217 GCA_023631565.1 Gymnocephalus cernua
GCCGCACCTCATACCTGGCAAGCTGCCTCGCCCGCCACCACGCCGAATGATTGATAGATGTTTGGCTAGAGGAGCTTTATAAGAGGAGGCCGAGTCCTGCAGCTCTTCACTCTCTCTCTGTGTCGCCTCGCAGCAGAAAGAAAGATCCATCCATCCATCCATCCATCCATCATGACCTCTTACATGTCTCGCTCTTCCTCCAGCTCCGTGAGGAGCTCCAGCGGTTCCCTGATCGGCGGCTTTGGCGGCGGACGGATGTCATCGTCCATGAGGGCCGGCAGTGTGTACGCAGGCGCCGGCGGCGAAGGCGTCCGCATCTCCACGGCCGGCAGCGGCGGCTGTGCATCCTCCTTTAGCTACAGCGTGTCCGGCGCCAACGACAGCCTCATCGGCAACGAGAAGTTCACCATGCAGAACCTCAACGACCGCCTGGCCACCTACCTGGCCAAGGTGCGCTCCCTGGAGAAGGCCAACGCCGAGCTGGAGCTCAAGATCAGGCAGTTCCTGGAGAGCAAGGTCGGCCCGTCCGCCAGAGACTACAGCGCCCACTACGCCACCATCTCGGACATCAACGCCAAGGTAACGGTCAGCCTCCTCTTCCTCACAGGGAAACAGGTGCAGACTGGTGTGATGCAGAGCGAGCTCAGTATGTAGTGAGGAGCGGTTACTGAGCTTTAACTGCACTTTAAAATCTGTCTTGCAATGTTCAAGTTATTCAATTAAAGAAAATGCAATATTCAACAACGTTATTACATATTTTATTCATAACGTGCAGCCCTACTGACGAATATTATGTATTATTTTGGAAACAAACATGTTGTCGTCCTAGTAGAGAACATGAACACGTGATGATGTAACGGTGATGTAATGAACGCGCCGTCTCTCTTCAGATTCAGGCGGCCGTCAAGGCCAACGGAGCGATCCATCTCAGCATCGACAACGCTCGGCTGGCCGCAGACGACTTCAGGGCCAAGTGAGTCTGCGCACCCGCACACATGCACGTACGCACACATGCACGCAAAAACACCCAAATACACACATGCACGCACACACACACACAAACGCTTACATGCATGCACGCACACATGCACGTAAAAACACACAAATGCACGTGGGCATGCACACACGCTAAGTTACTGCAAGATGAGTGAGTTTGATTGAATCAGGGGTTTACACACATACACACACACACACACACACACACACACACACACACACACACACACACACACACACACACACACACACACGTCTGTGAAACCACAACAGCCAACAACACAGATCGAGGTTGATAATCAGGCTCAGGCGTAAGTTGATTGACAGGTGAGATATTCCTGTCCTGTCATGCAACAGGCCGGCAACTAAACTCAATAATATAGAGGCTTCACCACTCTGACATGCAACAGGGAATTAAAGAGCGGATCTGTCTGGATGTTTGTGGTCTTATTAATAATAATATATAATTAAAGCCGACATGTCCTGATTATCTGCATTTAACTTGACATCTTAACACGACCTCTGCAGTTATTCTATACAGCAAAGATATTTATTTTTATTATTTCAGTTCTTTTTGCAATTAGACATGCCAGCTTTTACTTTCCACTTCATATTACTTTCAGAAATATAATTTTATTTTAGGGGAAATTTATGTGAACATTTCATAATTTTTTAATGCATCTTCAACTCTAATCCACTCATTCACACATTCATGTAGAAACTCCATTCAAACTTCAACATGTTCCACATCTTTCATACATCTTGGGCTGTTATTCAATTTCAAATCCAGTCAAAACCTTTCAGAATATTGACGATGTTTTGACGTTCCATTTCTTAAAAAAAAAGTTTTTACTTATTCATACTTTCAGCCAATATTCCACATCTTTCCCACATGAGTCCAATGTAGCCTGAGCTTGACAACATTCAGCATTCACACTGCAATTCCTTCAGAAATGTCCATGTCTAGTTGTCTTAGTGCTGCTAAACCAAAAGCAGAGAGAACATGTGTAAAAACAACTGTAGTGGTACTTCTTTAAGCCACAACTAGTAGTACTCAAATAAATATACAGTTGTAAATCCGAGTATAAATACAGATACAGCAGATACAGGGACCTCACCCATCCCCCCCTCATGGACTGTTTTCTGGGCTTCCTTGTGGCAAGAGGGCGGCCAGAATCTGCAACAGCTTCTTCCCACAAGCCATCACAGTCCTGAACTCAAAATAACCCCCATTAATAACCCCCATTAATAACCCCCTGCAGTGGGCCACATGTGGACTATGACACTGCATAAACAATATTTATTTACAAAACGTGCAATTTGTTTTTTAAATGCTGCCATTCAATATGTGCAATAATAATATTAATGCTGCTTTCAAACTGTATTTTAAATGTTTAAATGTTAAAAAAATAAGTTGTTGCATTTGTATTTATTTTATTATTTATTATTATTCAAACAAACAAAAACAATTAGGTTCATATGTGCACACTGTATGTATAATTGAATGACAATAAGAAGCTATCTATCCATCCATCTATCCATCCATCCGGTCCGATTCCCTCCCTACTCCTAACAGTGTCTATAAAGTTGGTCTGACCGCGTCACCCCCACTGCAGGTTTGACAACGAGCTGGCCATGCGTCAGTCGGTGGAGGCCGACATCGGCGGGCTGAAGAGAGTCCTGGACGAGCTGAAACTGGCTAAGAACGACCTGATCTTGCAGATCGAGGGTCTGAAGGAGGAACTCATCTTCCTCAAGAAGAACCACGAGGAGGTGAGAGCGTTAAAAACAAGGTTGTCGAAGGATATCATACAAACCCGTTAATGAGAATGTGTTGAGTACATTTTATTTTATGTTTGTTCTATTTTGTATTCTTATCATATTTTTATTAATTATTTTTGTGTATTATTTTGTTTAAGTGTTTCAGCATTAACTTGGATGATCTGTTTAGGTTAACCTTGTTTTCCCAGACAGGAAATAATCTGTCAGACTGAACTATTAAAGCCACCAGTCTGAATCAGCTGTTTGAGTACTAATGAAGACGTGACTCACGCTTGCCTCTGCTTCCCGCTGTTTGTCTGCTTCCCGCTGTTTGTTGTCTGTCTCTGCTTCCTGTTGTTCGTTGTCTGTCTCTGCTTCCTGTTGTTTGTTGTCTGTCTCTGCTTCCTGTTGTTTGTTGTCTGTCTCTGCTTCCTGTTGTTTGTTGTCTGTCTCTGCTTCCTGTTGTTTGTTGTCTGTCTCTGCTTCCTGTTGTTTGTTGTCTGTCTCTGCTTCCTGTTGTTTGTTGTCTGTCTCTGCTTCCTGTTGTTTGTTGTCTGTCTCTGCTTCCTGTTGTTCGTTGTCTGTCTCTGCTTCCCGCTGATTGTATGCAGGAGCTGCTGGCGATGCGAGCGCAGATGAGCGGTCAGGTCCACGTGGAGGTGGACGCTGCTCCGGGACAGGACCTCAACAAGATGATGGCCGAGATCAGAGAGTACTACGAGGGCATCACAGCCAAGAACAACAAGGAGCTGGAAGCCTGGTTCACGACCAAGGTAACGCGGTGATGTCACTTCATGTAGACGCAGTGAGGGATGCATGGGCGTACATTTTGTCTAACAGTCAAACATTTCTCAAGAGCATTTTTTTTTAAGAGGACACAAACAAAACAGTCAACATTGTACTTGCAACAGGAAATGTTGTGTAGTTGTGGAACTACAGTAAGTCCAGTAATTCACTTTAAACATTGGATAAAGTGATTCTTTTCTCTAATACAGATGATGGTAAACTAAAAACTGAGTCTCCTAGCAAGCAAACAAACGTACGGTTTCATTCACACTCTCGTGTCACAGTGTAGGAAAGCACAGTGCTCTCGCCAGATGACTGACAACTTTGTTCGGCTCATTTTCTGTAACCAGTGAAAGCGCGTGTTGGGGGACATTGGAAGCTAGCTAGCTAACTATCTATCCAACAAGCTATTAAACAAACTAGATAACTATCTATCCAACAAGCTAGTAAATAAGCTAGCTAACTATCTATCCCACTAGCTCCCTAGCAAACAAACTATCCACCAAGGTAGTAAACAAGCTATCTAACTATTCAACAAGCTATTAAATAAGCTAGCTAACTATCTATCCAACAAGCTATTAAATAAGCTAGCTAACTATCCAACAAGCTACCCCACAAGCCATGTTTTTGTCATGCCTACTTTAATGACTCGGCATCATCTCTACTAGAGAGAAAATAAATCACTTATTTCGATGTTTAAACTGAATAAAACACAAATACTCTACAAATACTGAAGCGATTTACCATTTATCAGAGGTTCTAGTGTGGATTACCCATAATTCAGCACTCTTAGCACTGCGCTGCACTGTGACAGTAAAGCCAGCAGTCGGCGCTGTCCCCATTTATGCATGTGTTTCCTGTGGACACAGAAGGGGCCTGTGTCTTGTGTTCATGAACAGATTATTCTGTGTTTTTGCAGACGGAGACACTGAACAAAGAGGTGACCACGACGACGACCACGCTGAACACGACCCGGTCGGAGGTCACAGAGATCAAGCGGACGCTGCAGTCCCTGCAGATCGAGCTGCAGTCCACGCTGGGCATGGTGAGTGGCACCGCGGAGGAACTTTAGCAGGAAAGTCAAGATTTGAATATCTGACAGTAACTTGAGTATACGTGTTTCTGCAGAAAGCGTCACTGGAGGGAACTCTGGCCGAGACACAGAACCGCTACGCCATGCAGCTCTCTGGATACCAGATGCAGGTACGTTAACGGTTTCAACTGTTTCACTTCATATTTCTGCAGTTTGGGGAAGACTTTCACCTGTAAATCCTGTCGTTGTTGCGCTCCAGGTGAGCTGTCTGGAGGAGCAGCTGGCACACCTCAGGGCTGACCTGGAGAGACAGGGACAGGAGTACCGGATGTTGCTGGACATCAAAACCAGACTGGAGATGGAGATCGCCGAGTACAGGAGGCTGCTGGACGGAGAGAGCAGTAGCAGGTAGTTTAAACTACTCACGTAGCCAGAAACAAATAAATAAGTGATGTAATGTGTAGTTAGAAGTAATTAGTCGAGACCATACAACATGCTAATGTCTTGAGGCATTGAGATCTGTGTTCTGATTGGTCGACAGCGTCAGCACCAAGTCGTCCACGAGCACCACGACCAAGCGCGTGGTGACGGTGGTGGAGGAGGTGGTCGACGGCAGAGTGGTGTCCTCTTCAACCTCCGGATCCACCTCCGTCAAGAGATCCTGAGCCAATCATCATCATCTTCAGTCACTGGTGTGGAGAATCTGATGTTGAAACAATAAAAATGAGAGTCAAAATTACCTTTTTTGTCTGTACTTATTATTACTTTGACCTTTCAGTGTCACCCGGCATTATTCTGTTACTTTGTTGTAACCACGCTCAGTCGCACTTGTATGTCTGGCTGGTTTGAGCAACCCCTCGACTCTGCGTTGTGTGTAGAATGACGAATGGGAGACTAGTTGATCTTAATGCCATGATGGGCCCGTTTATTATCTGAATAGGAACGGAGTATGTACTGGTCGGTCATACAGTTGGCTCACAGTAGCTCACACGCAGCACACTACAAAAGAATAGCATGTTATTTTAGCATAGAGGCTAGCTAGAAAGTGCATTATGCTGCTATTTTAACATTCTGCACAATATTTGTACTCCGTGCTGCACTCGGCAACTCACCTTGGGCACGTCTCTCATAACTGCCAATGAATACACAACAGCCAGTGGCATTTAACTACTGCAGAGAGGGGCGCCCTTGAGCCAGTCATTCTACATTGATATTAAATAACAATAATGGCAAGTGGAATGGCATAATATATGAACCCTGTTACACAGTTACACACACAGTTATACCGGTGCAGACTCAACCACTTTAACAACTCACTTGTCCCCCTGCTGTCCATCAAAGCAAGCCAGCCTAACCCCTGAATCTTCCATCTTAAAACACACAAACATACAGGTTACCCTTACTACACACATTATGACGATTAGGATGTGTTATACAACCGGCAGTGGTGTTGGCTAGTGGTAGTTTCTGCATGCATCATGAGCGTGTCCATGCAGAGTGATGCAACAGTCTGTGTACTTTATGTAAGTATGTGTGTACATGCACTATATTGCATTGAATTCTTTAAACCTTGTGTTGTCTTCTGGTCGACCATGCACTTGTTGTCCTTCTGGGTAAAAATTTACATTTTTTAACTGTTTTTTTTTTTTTATATTTTTGACACATTCTCTGACATTTGTCACTTTTTTTGCACTTTTTTCAATGTCACCAACACCAACTTATTGCCCATAATTTTACACATATTTTTGGAATTCATGGTCAATAAATCTCATTTATAGAAGATCACACCTAATTTTGAAATGATGAATGATTTTGACTAATATTAGAGGAACATATGTTGGTGGAGAATCACAGACGTGTGGATGTCAAAGTTTAGTCAGGCTTTGAAACAATTTACATTTTTTCAAATGCTATAAAATTGAATGCCCACAATTCAATGAAAGTGGTAATAGAGTATATTGTGTGTATATATATATATATATATATATATATATATATATATATATATATATATATATATATATATAGACAACAGTAGGGTTAAACAGCTGATATTGTTTGTTCAAGTCAAATTTTGTTCTGGATGATAAAATCTCATATAAACAAAAAAAAAAAATGAGAACATTACTGTACTTACAGGTACACTTTTTAACATGCTCCCTTAAGAGTACAGTGTTTTTTAGGAGGCCAGAACTGGACCTTTGGACTAATTTGAGGGTACGAAATGAAAGAAGGGTACACAACTTGTCTTTTTAAAAGGGCATCTCTCCTGCGACAAGCATCTGTACCCTTTAAGGGTTTAAGGGTCTGTTTTTGAGTGTGTACATCGATTTTATTACAAGTAAGACCATTCACATTAAAATGTATAAAGCTAAGGAACTTTCTGATGAAATAAGAATGAAACAACAACGTAAGATGAAAAGATAAAGAGAAAAAAAAACTCTGCATAGTCCATACATTTACAGAAAGTTTTCGGCCAATCTGCGGCCAGGTTGGTTCAGTGGGTAGAGCAGGCGCACATATACTTAGAGGCTTATGCCTCGACGCAGAGGTCCACGGTTTGAGTCCTGAAAGTTTTTGGCCAATCTGTGACATCTAGAAGCATTTTAAAGTTCTGCAGGTTTGATGGGATACAAAAGAGAGAGAGAGGTGGCTCCTTTAACACAACCCCAGATACGTTTCACAATGCCGCCCCCTGCTGCTCCTCCAACATTGTTTATTTCCTTCTTTTTCCATTTGATTTATTTAGCACTGGTTAAAAAAACTACGAGAGAGACATGCAAAGGAAAGCCAGAAAGCCTTCAGGCGGCCCGACAGGAAGAGAGACATGAGAAAAAGTCTGTCAAAAAGGGTCAGAGGAAAAGGAACAATTGCACGAAGATTCAGTCGCTTTCTTCTGATGTTGGTCACTTTTTGAAAAGCAACAAGAACTCAACAAGTCTTAAAAACAAGTCTATGAAATAATCCAAATGAGCTAATTTAGCCTACTAGTTAAATTTTTAAGTGATTTTTTTTCTTATACAACTTGAAGTTATATAGCACATATTGTAGGGACCCTTTGCTACTCAAACTGCGTCCACTACACTTGCTGGGTGGTTTAATTGAGCTAATTAAGACGCGTGCACAATGTGAGCCAATGTCAAGCATCGCCAGTATGCATTTATTTTACACTTAGGCAGTTCCCATACATAGAGTCCATTTGTATTTGTAAACATCAAAACACAAACACATTAATTCCACTTTCCTTCTCATACCATGTTGCACGGTCAAAAACTGTTTGCTCCCTTCTCCTGCCACACCTGTGTCAAATTGGACATGGATTAAATCACCTCTGTTCCAGCCCAATGTACAGCGCTCCTGGCTACCCCTAGTGGCGGGAGGTTTAACAGCAACAAATAATGAGCATAAACCCAAATGGCTCTCACACATATATAGAGGTTTACTCCTCGACACAGCGACCGTGGGTTCAATTCCGACTTGTGGCCCCCCTCTCTCTCTCTCTCTCTCTCTCGAAAATAAAGGCCTACAAATGCCCAAAAAACAAACAAAAGAAAAACCTGTCAGTGTTTCTGCAGGTCGCTTCATGTCTCAGATCCAGAGAGATTTCCTTTCCTCCGTCAACACGAGAGAGATCTTGTGTTTATTAACCCCTCTGGGCTTCACTTCTCATCTTCCCTGCACATATTAGAAATGAATATCAACTCCTCAGATGTCAGAACTGTTGATGCAGAGAAGTGCATGATGGGAATTTAATGTTGGTTTCCAACTCAAAAACATCTTTCCAGATGCAGACGGTTTAGTTCAGGGATTTATTAAAAAGAATAAAGTCTTACTGGCAGGGACATGTAGGAAGACGGGTCCTCGTCACGTAGGCAGACGGGTCCTCGTCACGTAGGCAGACGGGTCCTCGTCACGTAGGCAGACGGGTCCTCGTCACGCAGGCAGACGGGTCCTCGTCACGTAGGCAGACGGGTCCTCGTCACGCAGGCAGACGGGTCCTCGTCACGTAGGCAGACGGGTCCTCGTCACGTAGGCAGACGGGTCCTCGTCCTGTAGGCAGACGGGTCCTCGTCCTGTAGGCAGACGGGTCCTCGTCCTGTAGGCAGACGGGTCCTCGTCCAGGGGATCAGGGGTCACAAGGTGTTGCTGAAAAGACAGACAAAAATGACACTAAATGAACACATACTGTAGGAAACAAAGAAAGCCCTGCAGCTCATCCAGAACGCAGCAGCTCGGCTTGTCTTCAACCTCCCCAAGTTCTCTCCCACTACACCGCTCCTCTTCTCTCTTCTCTGGTTACCAGTTGCTGCCCGCATCAAGACATAGTGCTACATCTCATAACCCTTATGTGATAGCTCCTCGACTCATCAGTCCTCTGTCCCTCCTCGGTGAAGGCCGTCTCAAAGCTCTCATTTCTGCCCCGAGGGGCGAGCATCGAGGAGGGATCATCACAAAAAAGACTAAACATGAGATGTTAAATGACACAAAGATAGATGTAAAATGACTACAAAGATGCATAAAACGTCGAGAGCAACAGAAGCTCAAAAGCACAAAAACATTAAACACCCATCCTGTCAGAAAGCAACGCAGCAGCTATGATGGTCTGGCAGAAAGTGAAATTAAAAAGAAAGAAATCGAGGCAAAACAACCACAAAGAGACAAACTACTAAGATGCAGAGCGACAACAACTATAGACAAAAATGTGCTAAATGACCACAAATGTACACAAAACTGCGACCATGTAGAAAAGTAAAGCTACAAGGAGACAAAGTTACTGCAGAGACGCAGAGCGACAGACGCGACACAAACACAGAGGAAGGTGAAGCTACTAACTACAGACACAAGATGACCACAAAGAGACACAAGGTTACAGAAACAGACATTGACTAAAAACAGACAATAACTATGAAGAAAACTAAAATACAGATTCCTGCACACAAAAACAAGACCACTTCTTCCCCCACCGCCATCACTCTACTGATGCTACGTTTACACATGGCGGCTATTTTCATAAACGGACATTTCAACCTCTCCGTTTTCAAGAATAACATCGTGCACAGCTGTCAGTTTTCAAAAAGTGTTCGTTTACACGTACCCGTGTAGGTGGCAGTGTAACGAGAAGCTCAAGCCCATGTTAGCCAATCAGAATCCCGAAAATAGCAACAATAGCAACAAATCACTTCCTGTCTCTTCTCTTCCTCGGCTGCCTAAACCTCCGTTTGAACTGCGGATAAGTGAGGTCACCCCCACTTTGGCCACTCACCCTCTTCTCTACATATTACATACTTATCATTCCAATATGCATCTTGCACACTACTTAGCACTTTACATCCCACTCCATGTGTACTTGTCTTGATATTATGTCTTATTTTAATTTTTTGTATTTGTATATTATGTTGATATGTGCATATATGTATATTGTTGTCTCTATTGTACAGTATGTGTCTATATTACTATTTGTCTACTGAATGTTTACTACTACATGTCTATTTGTTGAATGTATGGAGAGTTAACACCTACCAAAGTCAAATCCCTTGTGTATGTAAGAATACTTGGCCAATCAATCAGATTCTGGGTCCCGGCTCCAGGTAAACAGCAGCTCTAAAACTACCTGCAGGAAAGCAACACAGCAACTCTGGTCTCTGAACGGAGAGTCTGATGAGAGAATGAGATGCAGGTGAGTCAGGGGGCTGCAGGCTAATGAGGGGAGCAGGTGTGTGAATGGGGGGGGGGGGGGTGTCGGTCTGAATCCCTCTGGTGGACGGATGGAGAATGACTGTGAAGAGGAAAAGAGGTTACACTGTGTGTGCAAAATGTCGTAATTTTTAAATGTGTCCCCACATTTCTGACTTTTGAAATATGATGTTAAGGCTTTCAGAAGTCAACAATATGTTAACCCTTGTGTGGTCTTCCCATTAAACATGTAAGGGAACTTTTTTAGACACTTTTTTAAACGTTTTTGTCCCTTTTTCCAACATATGCTTTTTTTTTTTTAATTCATGGTCAATAAACCTAATTTATATGACATTATACATACTTTGAGTTTTAAAAAAGCAGAAATGATAAATTATTTTGACTATGTTGACTGGTTTATGTCAACGTTTAGTCACAATACTGTTTTAAAACCATTTGTTTTGTTTTTAAAGTGCTATCAAATTTAATAAAAACACACATAATCCAATGGAAGTAATCATTCACTTTACCTGCGAAGAATGTTGTATTGCTTCCATACAATATACATACATACATACATACATCCAAATTATTTTGGGCAACTTGGTTGAAAGAAACTCATATTGTGGATATAAAAAACGTTGAAAAGGGGTCAAATTTGAGCCGAGGAAAACACGGGTTAAAGTGCCCGTAAAGTTTAAAATGTGAGGACAGATTCTGTGACTAAAACGTGTAATGAGTTATATAATGGTTATATTTTGGTTCTGCAGGAGAGAAGCAGACATGTTTTCAGTGCCTCTTCCCTCATTAACCCGCCCGTTCTCACTCCGAACTCGTAAAACACGGACGTTTGGAAAGTGGCTGTCAGCGTCTGAAGCGATGAAAAAAACGCCCTTCAGCGTGTTTGTAGAACGTAGCGGGGAGAGCAGCGGCTACACGGGGTCTTAAGATGACGTGTGTGTGTGTGTGTGTGTGTGTGTGTGTGTGTGTGTGTGTGTGTGTGTGTGTGTGTGTGTGTGTGTGTGTGTGTGTGTGTGTGTGTGTGTGTGTGTGTGTGTGTGACGCAGACCCTACACTGTAGCCTGACGTGCCCCTCTCGAAAAATGTAACTACGCGTCGCAGCCCGTGGCTTGGTAGCGTTGCATCCCCCCCCCCCCCCCCCCCCCCCCCCGCCCCACACACACACACACACATACACACACACACCTCCCGAACGCATTGCAGACGCGCTCGGTTGAAGACAGATGTTAGGGAAGGACTCTGAATAAAAGTTTTAGGCTTCCTTCCTCTCCTGCACTGATATTCTTTTCAAATTTGTTGTATGTATTTTACATCTTTGTTAGTGCAAAATAAACTAAACTAAATAAAGTGTGTTTCTGCACAGTAGCAGCAGCGTTAGCTAGCTTCAGGCCAACGTGTCAGTAAGTATTTCATGTTCCCTCATTAAAACACTGGCTGGTAGCGTAACTCCAAGGAAGAATTTTTACACCATTAAAAAACGGTTTTCACTTAAGTTTTACGAGCAAAATGACACATAAATTAAAATGGAAATATGGTGAAGGGAGTCAGGTGATGAGTTTACATTTCTCACCTCTCGTCTTCTGTAGTTCAGCAGGAGTCTAAATGTCAATCATGTTGGTTTATCTGATCTGATACTGCGCTCTGATTGGTTGTGTCAGTCTCTAAGAGAGTAAAAGCTGTTCCTGAACGCAGCCTGACGGTTACAGCTCCGTTAATCCTCAGGCTGCATTTTATATGTTATATAACCCACAAATTGATCATAAATCTGAGGGTTTTATGATCCGACAGCGCGCCAGTGGCTCATTTCTTTCTGCAGCGAGTGGAGGAGCAAACTGAGGTCACGAGATGGAAATCAGAAATATAATTCTGATCATAGTGTTCAGTGTGCACAGTATATGTGAAGGTTCTTTCACGCTAGGGATGCAGCGAATCAAGATCTTTAGGGTTCAGTTAAGATTCTGCTGAGTCCTGAATCCACTGGTTGAGATTCTGCCGAGTCCTGAATCCACTGGTTAAGAGTCTGCCGAGTCCTGAATCCACTGGTTCAGATTCTGCTGAGTCGTCCTCCCGTCCTCAGTCCATGAACCCAGTAAACTCATTAATGAAGTAACCAGTGACTGTCCTTCCTTTGCCGTACCTGAAGTTGCTGCATTCTGGCTGCTGTCTGGAGATTCCTTCACGCACAACTCGTATTCTTCCAGATCTTTCATACCAGATGTTGTAACGGCGGCCATGTTGTGTGTTGTTTAGGCTCCTCGCCACCACGAGACAAATTGGCGTTTCAGATTGAACGTGTAGCGTGACTTGAACGGCCTTCTTCTGACTGAAAGTTCTGCCAAACAAACACCATACGTAAACACCTTCCCGTAATCAACGGCGCCGTCATTACGGCGACCAGCGTAGGGCGCGCAGTGCAAGCGTAGGGCTCGGTTCGCTGGAAAAATATTCTACGGTTTGGCAGAAACTCAAATTCAGCACAATATTCAGCCGGATCTGAATCCTGGATTCGGTGCATCCCTGTTTCAGACCAAACAAGCGTACCGAGACCAGTGCCTGAATTGGTCCCTAATGAGACCATCCTCCCCGAAAAACTCCCCCATAGTTAGTTTAGTTGAGCTAGTTAGTTCCAGCATCATTCTGACATATATTGATGTTTCTAGTGGCGCCGCCCTCTAGTGGCCGTAGTAGTTCTGACGGGAGCAACGGAGGACGTAAGGTGAGGAAGAAGAAGAGCGCCAAATGTCCTGGTAAGAAGGCAGGTTGGGGGGGTGGACTTTCACCCAGGAGACCGGGGTTCATGTCATGTTAGAGAAGAAAAGGAAACAGAGTTTTTTAACTTTAGGGAACAAACAGGGCTCCATCACGTTCTGCGTAACATGGTAACCTACAGGAAGTGAAGTCACGTCTGATTTGTACCCAGACCGCCATCTTTTAATCACCTTAACTCAGTAGTTCTGGTGTCTCAACCACCAGACTGGGACCGTTTCACAACGTTAACCACGTGTTGAAAACAGCCACTGCTACCTTCTCTGGTTTAGATATGAGAACGTATTTACCGCCACCACTAGGGGGCGCTGCGTTATGAAACACTCCTGTGGGTCAGATTAGAGGGGGGAGGAACAAACCACCCATATCCTCGGAGGGTTTGGAGGACTGCTGGCCAGGTCACAGTTTCTGACTGTTCAGATCAATCCCACAGCGAAGGGAAGTTTTACTGTGAAAGACGGAGAAGTCACCAGGTCACCCGTCAACCCTGAGACTTGGAAAGAAAGTGACAAGTTAAACCTCATTGTTGGGTTGACTGGCAGATGGTTTACAGAGCTTAGGCCTTATTCAGAGCTGAGGTGTGGCCACAGTTTGGAGGCTGAAGCCAGCGGGGAGGAAATAAGCCACAAAGCCAGATAAATAATCCAACCACGATCTACTGTATCCAAGTGCCCTTGAGCAAGACGCTGAACTCAAAATGCCCCCAGTGGACATGAGCCAGAGACTGGAACTGGAACTGAATGAATGGGAAGCTGCATGTTCAGTCAACTTAAACTTAAAAACAACATTTAATGACTGATTAGTGTAGATTTTCTCAAATGTAGAAGACGGTTAGGATAGTCAGTGCCAGCGCTACCTCCAGGAGGGTCTGGCTACACCACAGATGCATTCTGGGATAGGAGAAAAAAAACACTTTGGGTTGTTGGCATTTCTTTTAACCAAAGGTACCCAAATGATGTCATATGAAGTCCCAAAATGTATCTGATGGACGGCCATGGGCTGAAAACAAATGCTCTTCATAAATAAAACTTAGGTATCTTACGTTATTTAATAGGGAAGTTTACCAACACTGTGCTTCACATTGTCAAAACTCAGATTAAGTACTTTTTAGCTGCACAATAATGTACATTTCGTAGTCATTATGGTTATTCAAAATGAGAGGATAAGCATGAGTATGTCAAATGCCATGGCGGGCCAAAACAAAGGGAGACTAGGCTTAACTTGGCGCCCGGGCCCCAAATGGGGCGGCCCTGCTTTAAACCAATCATATTGGGCGGTGCTAAGCTCCGCTCTCAGGAAAGAACTTGTTCTGGTGGAACATTTGCACCCCGCAAAAGAAAACTTCTCATCCAATATTAAATGAAGTAAACTGTTGACACAATCCAGTAACGTGAGATATTTAAATCAGCTGATACATGGTTAAACCTCATTGGCTCTTACCAGCGTATCTCTGTGTGAACTTCCTCCACAACAATCCCACCAACCAGTCCCAAAACCTCCCAGTTAGAGAGGAAATGACCTCGACATATTCTTTATAAAACGTCCCAGTTAGAGAGGAAATGACCTCGACATATTCTTTATAAAACGTCCCAGTTAGAGAGGAAATGACCTCAACATCAATGGCCTCATTTTGGCTTGTTTAGAGGTTCTGGTTAACGTTTCTTGATCCGACGGGAGTTTTAAGATAACTTAGAGCAAGCAGAACGCAGGACTTCTGTAGACGCAGGAACTATCCGGTAAACGAACCGTTGTTGATATACAGTAGACTATGTGTCTTCATGGTCGTTTTGTCTTTTTTTACTCGCTCTGCATCTCTGTATAACTTTGTGTCTCGTTGTGGTCATTTTCAGCAGCATTTTGTGACCTCTGACCCCCATGGACGTGGACCTGCCTTCCTACATGTCCCTGCCAGTAAGGCTTTCTTCTCTTTAATAAGTCCCTGAACAGATCCGTCTGCCTGCTTCATCTGCTTGGCGACACTTTTAGAAACGATTATGTTTCTTTGTGTCCCCTGAGAGAACCAACAATCATACATCTCTGCATAAACTGTTCTGACAACATGGCGTCGGTATTCATTTCTAATCTGTGCAGGGAAGACAGGGAGTGAAGCCCAGAAGGGTTAATAAACATAAAGAATCATTTCCCTGAAAGAACCAAGCAGGCTTGCCTTGTTGCACCATCTAAATGTTCTTCAAAACTTCACATTTTCATCGTGTAGCTCGCTAGCTACAAGGTTTGGTATTTCCTGAAGAGAACAGAGTTTGGGAGAAAAACGTGCTCTGGTTTATTGTCATTTCTTTAAACCAATCACAATTATCTTGGGCGGGGCTAAGCTCCGGACGGAGCCACGGTGCCTCTGCTAAATAGCCTCAGGAAGGAACTTGTTTTGGTGGAACATGTGTACGTTCAGAAGTAGTTTTAGTCGTGCAACAGAAACCTCAGATTGGACAGATAGTCTAGCTAGCTGTCTGGATTTACCCTGCAGAGATCTGAGGAGCAGTTAACCAGAGTCCTCACAAATCAGCCGGAGGTTAGAACGCCAACACAGAGACAGAGGAAGGAGACGGACATCCGGCAATCCCAGAAGTGGAACGTCGTGGATATAGATTACCCTAAGTACCCTAACTACCCTAATTATAAAAGAGCTCTTTGTGACACCAAAGAACATAAATATACACACAGAAACCACGTGGGTCCTGATGATTCAGGATGACATCAGTCAAGTCCACTTTATTGTCAATTCTGCAGCATGTGCCAGACATACAGAGCAACTGGAAATACATTTCTCTCCACGGTGCAAAAACACATACAAGTACAATAGAAAACATAAAAAATAAGTAATATATAAAATACAGTAAAACATTAAAAATAGTGCAAATTAAAAGGTAAAACCCAACAGTATAGAAAACTAAAGATATTGAAAATGTGCAATATAACAGGAGTTCCTGGGTGTCTTTTTTCAGTCAATCACAAGTCCTTACTGCTGATTTGACAAGATTAACATGGTGTGGAGGGGGAGAGAGAGAGAGAGAGAGAGAGAGAGAGAGAGAGAGAGAGAGAGAGAGAGAGAGAGAGAGAGAGAGATATCAGGGTGTGCAGTTTGTTTCTACCTGCAGATATGAAAGTTAATAAATGAACTATTGATGCATGCAGAGACACAGGCGCCCACAAATGATGGCATCACTCATCGCTGAGTGATGCCATCTCTGAGTGATGATACTGGGATTGAATGGCTGCAGGCCTGAAGCTCGTATACGTGTGACAGCACATCGCTGCACATCAATCAGACCCAGAACCTTTTCATTCCTGGGATCAGCTGCCAGATGAGCAGATTAACTCTGAACACACTCATCTCAAATCACACGCCCTCTCATCACTCAACCGTGAAAACAAAGCAAAGTTTGTTTTATTTGCAGAGTCAGAGAAATCTGAGAGGTCGTAAATTACAGATTTGATTCAATAAAGTTTATAGTATCTCTGTGTTTTACCAACTCGCAGCGGTGGAGCTCCAGCCCCGAACGTTTTCTCAAAAGCCCTGAATCTTTTACTGGAAGCTGAGAAACTAGTTTTATTGTGTTGGTATCATTTGAAACTAAATAACGATCAAAGTTAAGGTCCTTGCACACTGAGTGTGACATTTTTGTGCTTGTGTACTTTTACTTACAGTGATGAATCCAGCTCAGTGTCGTGGCAGGGTTCGTCTTCCCTCTGCGACACAAGTGCATCCGCCGGACCACCTGAAGCCGTCTCTGCAGACCTCCACAGCTCTTCTCCATGGGAATAATGTGTAATCACCCATACATTCATGTGTTCATCACATTACAGTTGCAGCTGAACTGGAAGCCTCGTGAGCGGAGTTTAAGATGGATTCAGCCTGCAAAACAAAACAAATGCAGCAGTGTTTAACTGGGAGGATATAGGGTGTGGATGTAGATCTAATGTTTTATAATATTTCTAAACTGCCAACTTTTCCTGCAACATTCTCAAACAGTTTTGTATCGTCACAAATCTTTGGTGTGATCCATCCATAGAGGCGCCACGCAGCATTGGTTCTGTAATACTGTTTGTGTGTTTTCTTTCTTCATGTATTCTTAAATAAGTCACATAAAAAGAAGGTACTGCAGACTGCTTTTGTTCAGCACTACAATTTATTGATCTGATGTTTCAGTCTCTCTGGACCTTTATGTCAAGAGTGTATGTTTCTAGAATAAGAACAAAGACGTAAAGCTTCTCTGTAAAGCATCTAAAAAAACAATAGTTTGCAAAGTTTTGACAGAGGAAACAAAAGCACATTCAAATCAAATGACGGTATTCATGGTTAGTGACTTTTAAAGCCTCGGGTTCAAACAGTTCCCACTGAGAACACAAACACATACCACAGCTGAGACTTTATGTTTTCTGGGTAACACATGATACGCTGCAGGTTACCATGACGACACAACAAACCAACGCGCTCTCTCTGGGCAGCCGACGGCGTTTTCCCACAGCCTGTACAGGAGCAGGACGCTGTCAGACCGACAGGTGCCAGGAGGCGTTTCTGCTCCGGGTGCTGACAGAAAACAGCAACGCTGCAGAAACTGGATCCACTGATCCAACGCATTCATCCTGCAGCCGAGAGGAAGAAGTGCTTTTATTCTAAGTAACAACAGAGGTGACGGAAAACAATTGCACAGACAGACAGATTAAAGTAGCAAAAGTTACAGTACTGATTCTGCAAATTTCAGAATAGTGTATATTTTAGTTATTGATGCGTTGATCACATAAACGTTGCAGGTGAACAGGGAGCTGTGAGCCTGAAGAGAAAGAATCAAGACGTGAATGTTGATCTAATTTTAGTTTTTTTGTTTTCTGAGCTGCAGTGAACACATGTGCGACTGTTTAAACAGACCTGCATTCTTGCACAGGCAGAACATCCGCAGAGGAGAAAGAAGTATTCAGATTACTGCAATAAAGTTACTAATACCAAACTGTTAAAATACTCTGTTACAAGTAAAAGTCCTACAATGAAAATGTAACTTCAGTAAAAGTCTGTAAGTATCAACACACACACACACACACACACACACACACACACACACACACCTGATCATCTCAGCTGGACTTGTAGCCGTTATATTGTCGGCTAGTTTACTTCAGAATAAAACATCAGATTTTATAAACTACATGTGTTTAGTGTGCAGGAATCTTAATGTGTAAAGTAACTAGTAACTAAAGTAACTAGTAACTAAAGCTGTAACAGATGAATGTAGTGGAGTAAAAAGTACAATATTTCTCTCTGAAATGTAGCGGAGTAGAAGTAGAAAGTGGCATGAAAAGAAAAGACTCAAGTAAAGTACAAGTACCTCAACATCTGGACTGAAGTACAGTACTGGAGCAGCTGACCCACCCAGGCTCCAGGGGATTAACATTTTCAATAAATTGACTAAAATAGAAACTGGAGGGTGTGTCGTCCACGCCCCTCACCTGCAGATCAGCCCACCTGAGCGTCTTTAAGAGAGACAAACTGCTCCGTCTCTCCTCACTCCTCTTCTTCCCTCTGCACCAGAGAACACACACTGCTCTTCAATCTCTCCATCATCATGACCATGGTGTACTCCTCCCGAAGCTCCATGGGCGGCGGCTTCGGCGGTGGTGGCTTCGGTGGCGGCGGCGGCTTCGGTGGCGGCGGCGGCTTCGGCAGCAGCCGAGCATCCATTGGCGGAGGCATGAGCGCGTTCAGCATGGCAGGAGGAGCCGGAGGAAGTGGGGTCCGTGGTTTTTTTTTTTTTTCAATGTTTTGTCCCTTTTTTTTTTTTTTTTTACTTAATTTACCTCTTTGAATGCAAGTTTTAAAAGCTGAATTTGAATATATTTTCTTCAATGGTCACAAATTTCAGATGCAAAAATGTAGAGCTGAAGAAATTAATCGATTAGGTGTCAACTTTAAATCAATCGGCAACTACTTTGATAATCTAGTAATCGGCTTGAAGTGTCAAAATACCTCAAAATGTTTGTTACGGATGCAAGAAAAATGCAGAAAACTAAACTCTAAGTGAATGTTTTTTATGAGGGTCAAAGGTTTCAGGCATTGTCTAAACGTGACTTACTGAAAGTATTTTAATGTATCAAACTTTCAGATGAAACGTTCAGACTCCGTGTGTAGGGACTTTACCTGAACACCGTTCCAGATTGGTTGACTCTTGATTACTCCAGTAAATGTCTGCAGCTGTTTATTTGCCCTGGTGCACCTACAACTTTTACTGTAACTTCCTGAAGAAGGCTGGATGCCGAAAGGCGTTGAAGTGAGGTTTTTAATCTGATGCTATAGTCCGAATGTGCAAGATGTAATGAAGGCATTTTGCCTTTTTTCTAAAAACGGATGCCTTGTATTTGTTATATTTTTAATGCTTACTTCTGTCTCTGCCTTGCATCCACAGGTTAGGGTTTCCCAGGCCAGCAGGAGTTTCTCTGCCAGTGGTGGTGGCGGCGGCGGCGGCGGCTACGGCTTCGGTGGCGGAGCAGGTAGTGGTTTTGGCGGGGGAGCAGGCTTCGGCGGGGGAGCAGGCTTCGGCGGGGGAGCAGACGACAGCCTCATCGGCAACGAGAAGTTCACCATGCAGAACCTGAACGACCGCCTGGCCACGTACCTGGCCAAGGTGGCAGCGCTGGAGAAGGCCAACGGCGAGCTGGAGCTCAAGATCAGACAGTTTGTGGAGAGCAAGGTCGGCCCGTCAACCAGAGACTACAGCGCCTTCCACGCCACCATCGCAGAGCTGCAGGGGAAGGTGAGGAACAGGGGCAGCATGGGAAATGGTGTTCAGGGTCAACCCGTTCTCACTCACAACTCGTAAAATACCAACGCTTGGTCAGTGTCTCTCAGCGTCAGATACAGACACTAAAATCCCCCTTTAGCGTCTGTATGGAACACGCCGGGCAGAGCAGCTCATCCACGGCGCTGTAAGATGACATAGTATTAAGAGAGACAGCAGTAGGGAGTAGTATGTAGAAAGACAACAGTAGAGAGTAGTATGTAGAGAGACAGCAGTAGAGAGTAGTATGTAGAGAGACAACAGTAGAGAGTAGTATGTAGAGAGACAGCAGTAGAGAGTAGTATGTAGAGAGACAGCAGTAGAGAGTAGTATGTAGAGAGACAGCAGTAGAGAGTAGTATGAAGAGAGACAGCAGTAGAGAGTAGTATGAAGAGAGACAGCAGTAGAGAGTAGTATGTAGAGAGACAGCAGTAGAGAGTAGTATGTAGAGAGACAGCAGTAGAGAGTAGTATGTAGAGAGACAGCAGTAGAGAGTAGTATGTAGAGAGACAGCAGTAGAGAGTAGTATGTAGAGAGACAGCAGTAGAGAGTAGTATGTAGAGAGCAGAGATGGGAGTAAGTCACACATGGGCAAGTCACAAGCAAGTCTCAAGTCTTAACCTTCAAGTCTCAAGCAAGTCCAAGTCATTTTGTGCAAGTCAAGTCATAGCTTTGGTCAAGTCAAGTCAAGTCAAGTCATACAAAAGTTTCCATTTTTAAACAAGCTAAAGACATAACTGGTTATAACTGCTGGAGTTTTATTTGCATTTTTTCCTAGTCAATATTCAAAAGACATTGCGTCCAAGCCACATATATCTGAACAGTTTAAATGTATAAAGATTTAAAAAAGCACAGCCTAAAACTGATATTAGGCCAACAAAAATATCAATATGCCTCAAACATGACATCAAATCATGAAATTCATTCAAACAATTCAAGTATAATGGTTTCTAAGTCCAATAATATTCTTCAAACATGCCTCACTTTTATGGGACAGAAACACATTTAACCTAAAAACAACATATTCTTTAAGAGTAGCTGAATCCCACCACCTTTGCATAATTTGGAGAGATTGAATAGTAGGCTATATGTTAATATTTGTCAGTGTATTTGTGAGTGAATGTGTGCGTGTTTGAGAGTGAATGAAAAGTTATTAATATTGGTGAGTGAATGTGTGCATGTGGTGTGTTTGAGTGCAGTGTGTTGTGTGTGTATGTGTGCCTAGCTTCATTCACATACTTCATCTGCACAACTGCGTGTGTGTGTGTCTGCATGTGTGTGTGTGTGAGAGAGAGAGAGAGCAGTTTGTTGTGTGTGTGTATACAGTGTGCCTAGTTGTATTCGTTCTTACCGCCACCTTGAACAAAGGGGGGGGGGGGGGGGGGGGGAGGGTGTGCTTATTCATGGCCCAAAACTGAAGGGAGTTCTGTTCATCACAAGCATCCAAATAGTGGTTCAGCTGAATATGGGGACTGGAACCTGAATCTTTCCCGATTTGAAGTGTCTGATGAAATTCGCCGTGGTGGTGGTTGACGTCGGATTTTTTTGTACTGCAGACCTTGTAAACTGCCGTTCGTTTCTTCTTTGCCTGGTCAGATGTGTAATCCTTATAACCAAACTTTATTATTTTCAGTGCAGAGGAATCCATGACGTTAAGTAACAGCCGTAGCCAGTCTCGTTTACTGCAGGTCTGCCGCCGTGTGGCGCGTCACCATAACAACGGGCTCCCGCGCATGCAACAGCACTAAAATCGTAACGTTAACTCCTCCTCAATATCAGAGGGGGAAAATATATATTTATTAAACAGAAAATCAAGTCATTTCAAGTCATTTGACTCAAGTCTAAGTCAAGTCTCAAGTCATGAATGTCAAGTCAAAGTCAAGTCGAGTCTTTTATGAATGTTTATCAAGCAAGTCTCAAGTCCTAAAATTTGCGACTCGAGTCTAACTCGAGTCAAGTCATGTGACTCGAGTCCCCCATGTCTGGTAGAGAGACAACAGTAGAGAGTAGTATGTAGAGAGACAGCAGTAGAGAGTAGTATGTAGAGAGACAGCAGTAGAGAGTAGTATGTAGAGAGACAGCAGTAGAGAGTAGTATGTAGAGAGACCACAGTAGAGAGTAGTATCTAGAGAGACAACAGTAGAGAGTAGTATGTAGAGAGACAACAGTAGAGAGTAGTATGTAGAGAGACAACAGTAGAGAGCAGTATGTAGAGAGACAGCAGTAGAGAGTAGTATGTAGAGAGACAACAGTAGAGAGTAGTATGTAGAGAGACAGCAGTAGAGAGTAGTATGTAGAGAGATAACAGTAGAGAGTAGTATGTAGAGAGACAGCAGTAGAGAGTAGTATGTAGAGAGACAGCAGTAGAGAGTAGTATGTAGAGAGACAACAGTAGAGAGTAGTATGTAGAGAGACAACAGTAGAGAGTAGTATGTAGAGAGACAACAGTAGAGAGTAGTATGTAGAGAGACAACAGTAGAGAGTAGTATGTAGAGAGACAGCAGTAGAGAGTAGTATGTAGAGAGACAACAGTAGAGAGTAGTATGTAGAGAGATAACAGTAGAGAGTAGTATGTAGAGAGTAGTATGTAGAAAGACAACAGTAGAGAGTAGTATGTAGAGAGATAACAGTAGAGAGTAGTATGTAGAGAGACAACAGTAGAGAGTAGTATGTAGAGAGACAGCAGTAGAGAGTAGTATGTAGAGAGATAACAGTAGAGAGTAGTATGTAGAGAGATAACAGTAGAGAGTAGTATGTAGAGAGACAGCAGTAGAGAGTAGTATGTAGAGAGACAGCAGTAGAGAGTAGTATGTAGAGAGACAACAGTAGAGAGTAGTATGTAGAGAGACAACAGTAGAGAGTAGTATGTAGAGAGACAACAGTAGAGAGTAGTATGTAGAGAGACAGCAGTAGAGAGTAGTATGTAGAGAGACAACAGTAGAGAGTAGTATGTAGAGAGATAACAGTAGAGAGTAGTATGTAGAGAGTAGTATGTAGAAAGACAACAGTAGAGAGTAGTATGTAGAGAGATAACAGTAGAGAGTAGTATGTAGAGAGACAACAGTAGAGAGTAGTATGTAGAGAGACATCAGTAGAGAGTAGTATGTAGAGAGATAACAGTAGAGAGTAGTATGTAGAGAGACATCAGTAGAGAGTAGTATGTAGAGAGATAACAGTAGAGAGTAGTATGTAGAGAGACAACAGTAGAGAGTAGTATGTAGAGAGATAACAGTAGAGAGTAGTATGAAGAGAGATAACAGTAGAGAGTAGTATGTAGAGAGATAACAGTAGAGAGTAGTATGTAGAGAGATAACAGTAGAGAGTAGTATGTAGAGAGACAGCAGTAGAGAGTAGTATGTAGAGAGACAACAGTAGAGACAACAGTAGAGAGTAGTATGTAGAGAGACAGCAGTAGAGAGTAGTATGTAGAGAGACAACAGTAGAGAGTAGTATGTAGAGAGACAACATTAGAGACAACAGTAGAGAGTAGTATGAAAAATGGAGGCATGTTGGGGGGGGTGGATCGATCAAACCAAACAGGACTTTCCCCCAGGAGACCAGGGTTAGGGTTCCGTTCTTGTCTGGCGTGTCACTGAAACATACATTTTCTAACCTGACCCACCACCTTGTCCTAAACCGATCTGTCCCGTTCTCGTGCTGCATGTCAGTCAAACGTACGTCCCGACCCAGAGCGTCTAAAACTGATGCCAAGAGTCCCGACCAAGCACGTCTAAAATGACAACACAGATACGTGACAAAGCCTTGCGTTCTGACGCCATGGGAGTGAGAGTGGGTGGTCAGGGTGGTGTCTGTAGTTGGAGCTCCAGTCCAGGGACTCTCCGTCCTTCTCGAGTTAACACAAGTTTTGTCCTTGGAAAAGTGTAAAGAAAATGAACAAACTGACCCTAACCATGGCAGCTTTCAACTTCCATAAATAATGAAAGAAATAGAGCCAATCAAGAGAAGTCATTTTGGTGAGTTTGTCAACAAATCACGGGGTCGTGCGGTGTACGGGACAAAGGAAACTATCAAAACATTTCTAAAATGATGCTCTTGTATTTCCTGGAGTTGTGCGGTGATTGGTGCACAGGAAATTGCTTCAAAATGATTTAAATTTTGTTTTTAACTCGGTTTAGAAAAAGAAATAAAAAGAAAGACAGAACTAAAAATACGTTAAATTCATCTGAAGACAAAGTCCTAACCATTACATTAAAGCAATACAGAAGAAAATAAATAACTCAAGTATAACAAAGTTGTTTTGTCTTGAAGCAAAGTATTTTGGAAAAATGTGAAGTAAATGTAAGGTTTTCTCAAGATAACAAGAAAATTAGCAAACTGATCCTAAGCATGGCAGCTTTCAATATCTGTAAAGAAAAGCAACATAAAGGGAAAAATTAACTCTACAGACGACAAAAACAGTTATTAAGTTGATTATCTCGAGGTAATGAAGTTATTTTGTCCTAAAGAAGGACAAGTGTCTTGGAACATGTAAAGAAAATGAACAAAGTGAAGTTAACCATGACAGCTCTCACCTTCCGTAAATGACAAGAACTAAAACAAAAGAACGTGAACAAATAAAATGTATTACAGGCATCTAAATAAATGCAATACAGGGGAAAGACAACAGTTGAAGTCAAAAAGCAGCCAGTGAATCCATGGAATAAATGACTCATCTTTTTTTTTGCTAAAACATTGCTTATGAATTAGCAGACTAAAAAAGGAACAATCAGGGAGACAGCCAGCGGTGTAGTCTACGTGATACACAGGTAGACGCAGTATAACCACTAAGATTTCCATATTCCCACTTAAAAAGGCCCAATGACACGTAACAACATACTTTACATTATATTTTTGATATATTTTGCATTGTCATCTGTTTTTCTTCTTTACATAGGCTAAATAAAAAGGGATTTCCACGGTAAATTGGTGAATAAAAGTGAGTCAGAATACAGGAAATAAAGTCTGTGACCCTCAAAATAACCCTGGGGGAGGACTATTGACTATTAGACTATTAGATTAATTATTTTGTTTACTTACATTATTTATTTATTTGTTATGGTCATACACCGGTAGGTAAAATGTCTTTTCTTTGTGGTGTGTAAATATACATATATGAAGGTGTAAAGAACGTGTTAACCCTTGTGTTGTCTACCCGTCGACCACGTAACTTTCTGGGTCAAAATTTGAAATGAAAACGTTTTTTTTCAGATTCAGGACGCCATCCTGCTCAGAGGGACGGTCATGCTGAGCATCGACAACGCCCAACTGGCTCAGGACGACTTCAGACTCAAGTCAGTACCTCGTCATCTTCACACCCGTCTTCGTCTTTTTCTCCTGCAAGACCTGACACACACAAACACAAGCGGCCATCGCAGAATCAACGCAGAGGAACGAGAAAATTAATCATTCTGACACAATGTTTCCACGCTCAATCAAAGAGCAGACAGACAGCAGCAGGACTTTCTGGAGTTTATTATCCCTCCCGTTGTCCTCGTCTCACATTTTACCAGTTTTCAATTCACTTCAAATTTATCAAAGTTTTTATGAAATACATTTGGGTTTCTTTCAACCAATTTGCCCCAAAATGACATGGATCCATAAAACGCTCTTCATAAGTGAAATTAAGGATGAGATCTCTACTCTCATTGAATTTTGGGTGTTTTATTTAGTTTTCCAGCATTATCCTGACTAAACTTTGACATATCTGACTATCCATTGCCTTCAATCCTCTGATCTTAACTATTAGTCCAAATCATTCATAGATTCTGCTTTTTAATGTTATATCAATGAGGTTTATTGACCATGAATTCAAATATAATACGTTTAAAACAAGAGTTTTACTAAGTGTGTCATAGTGGTGAATATACTGGTGGTAAAGGGGAAAAAAGTGCCAAAAGAAGTTGACCATAACTGCCGAAAAAAATGCCAAAAAGTGCCAAAAAACGTTTAAAAAAAATAAAAATAAGTTGAAAAAAAAAAAAAAAACATTAAAAACATTAAAAGAAACAAGCAAAACGTGGGGAAAAACAGTGACTAAAAGTGTTCATTTTGACCCGGGAGGACAACACAAGGGTTGTTATTATTATTACTATTATTATTATTATCATCATCATCATCATCATCATCATCATCAGCAACATAACTCCCTCTGCTGCCTGTTTTTCAGAATGCAGCAGCTGGATCTCCTGCCAAAATACAGACAATTCAATATCCAATGCAAACATGTGAAAACAATCAGTCAGAGCTAAATAAAATTGATAAGAAATCTCAGTTTGAAAAACAATTTCAAAGCCTTTTTTAAAATCTGGTAAAAGGTGTAAAGATTGTGAATAAGTTGCCAAGACTTCATAGTTTAAGCATCGTTTGGAGAATGTCTAAATTGAAACCATAGCAGGCTAAACTTGTAACTTGGGTGTCTCAGGTTAACTGGCGGCTTTAATATAACCTTTTAACACTTGTGTTGTCTTTCAGGGTCAAAAACAAGTAACAGTTTTTTTTACACTTTTGTCACAAATTGTGCCGCGATTTTGTCTCTTCAACATTTGTTTTCGCAAAGTTTTTGTAGCATTGTTTTACATTTTCTGCACTTTTTTTTCCACTTCCACCAGTAAACACATCAACTTAGTTCCACTAGTTTACACTCATTTTTGGAATTTATGGTCAATACACCTCATGTAGCCTATATTAAATTATATTTAACGTTTGAATTAAAAATGCAGAAAGTATGAATACTTTTGATCAGATATTACAATATTTAAGATCAGAGGAATGTATGTTGAGGGATAATCACAGACTGTCAAAGTGAAGTCAGAATAATTCTATAAAATTAAAAACACCAAAAACTCAATAAAAGTAGTAAACTGATCCTTAATTTGACTTCCATTTCATGGAACCTTCCGTGTTACTTTTGGGCTATTTAGTTGAAAACCACCCAAATGTTCTGATATAGAAACTCTGAAAACAGGAAGGGTTAAAAAAACATCGGAAAAACCTTCTCTAGAAAGTTAAACAGTTCTTATATGCTCCTGTTTGTTTTACTCGGCGAGTTATTCGTCATGTTATTTATTTATATATATTATTTGTCAACAGAACTTTAGCGTTGATATCATTTGTCCAAATTTACTTCAGACTACAAATGTTTTGTACATTCATAAACAAGTTTTTTCACAGGTTCATTTCCAACGATCTGGACGTCTGTCTGTTTGACTGTAATTTGATCCGATAATAAACTGTGCAGGTTTGAGAACGAGCTGTCGATGCGTCAGTCGGTGGAGGCGGACATCGCCGGGCTGAAGATGGTGCTGGGAGAGCTCGGCGTCGCCAAGACCGACCTGAGCATGCAGATCGAAACCCTGAAGGACGAGCTGGTGACCATGAAGAAGAACCATGAAGAGGTATACCAGCATTTCACATTTAAGTTTTCGATTATAACTAATGTAATCTCGCATTGCCAGCCCCGTCTCCACAGCTGCACCAAGGTCTGGCTACAGCACAGATGCATTCTGGGATAGGAGAAAAAAAACGCTCTGGGTTGTTTGCATTTCTTTAAGCCAATCACAACGGTCTTGGGCAGAGCTAAGCTCCAGATGCAGCGATGGTGTCTCCGCTAAATAGTCTCAGGAAGGAGCTTGTTCTGGTGGAACATCTGCACCCTGCAGAAGAAAACTCCACATCCAATATTACATGAAGTAAACTGTTGACACAACACAATAACGTGAGTTATTTAAACCAGCTGATACATGATTAAACCTCATTGGCTCTTACCAGTGTACCTCCGTGTGGACTTTGTCCACAGTAATCCCACCAATCAGTCCCAAAACGTCCCAGTTAGAGAGGAAATGACCTCATCATATTCTCAGTAAATCTTAACAATCATTCCCTGAAAGAACCGAGCAGGTCTGACTTGTTGCACGGTCCACGTCTTCTTCAGAACTGGATATTTTCATCGTGGATCTCACTAGGTTTCGCGAATAGAACGGCAACAAACACATTTATCCTAGAAAATGTACTTCTGTTTCATCCAGACTAAAATGTAACTGGCATACAATATATCAACATGAAACTTTCCCAGATGACCACTAACATTAAAGCAATTATTTTTTTGTATTTACAAGTTTTCTTTAAATATCCAAATTATGCATTACCTCAAGCTAACGTTTGGTGAATTTAGGAGAAATCTACAGAAAATAGACAAAGTGTAGTCAAATAAAGGTTGTCTCTGTCAAGAAATGCGAGGCTTGGACCCAAAAATGCAGAGTCGAGGTAATTTATTAAACAAAAGACTTACAAAATAAGGTGTCCTGAGGAAGGTAGGCAGAAACGACGATAACCAGAAGACATGACAGGGGAAGAACAACCAGGAAGACAAGACGATGAACCGCCACGAGACAAAGACAGCACAGAGACTAAATACACAAGGGTAACAAGGGTGAAACAAGGGACAGGTGACACGAGGGCTCAGGAACAGGTGAAACACATCAGGGCGGGGCAGACAATCAACAAGGCAGGAAGTAAAACAAGACGTAACAGGGGAGAGAGAGATACTACAAAATAAACCAGAAAAACTACAACAGAAACCCAATACTGTGACAGTCTCTCCACCAGTCAGAATGAACACATGAACTGTTTTGCCATTATAACATTACATCCCCCCTCCTCCTGCAGGACCTGATGTCCATGCGCACTCAGATGAGCGGTCAGGTGAACGTGGAGGTGGACGCCGGTCCGCAAACCGACCTCACCAAGGTCATGGAAGAGATGAGGGAACACTACGAGATGCTCGCCGCCAAGACCAACAAAGAGCTGGAGTCCTGGTTCCAGTCCAAGGTGGGAAGGCTAAGACTCTGAGCAGGGGCGATTTTAGCCCTCTTTTAGGGGTGCTTCAGGACAGCTAAACTTGATCCAGGCACCCCTAAAAAAATAATTATTAAAAAGAAAGAAAGTCTGTGTTTGATGAGCTCCCCCGAGATCAGTGGTTGAGCCACCTTGGAAATTACAGTTTCAGCTGAAAATACACATCCACACATCCACCTGAACATTCGTCAAAATCCCATAAATCTCTGATTTTCTAAAGTTATTGACACACACAAACACACAAACACACACACACACACACACACACACACACACACACACACACACACACACACACACACACACACACACACACACACACACACACACACACACACACACACACACACACACACACACACGTAATACTACCTCACCTTTGTATTAATGGCTCAGCATTAAAGTACGTTTTCAAGTGTTGTGTATTTAAAAAAAAATACTAGGAGCCAGGCACCCCTAAAGCTCTGATCCTAGAATCGTCCCTGACTGAGTATTGAGGCTTGCTAACAGCATCTCTCCCTTCGTTTACACACAACAGACTAAAGAACTCTTCGTACTTCAGTCTATCCTGTTGCTAAACCAAAATCAAAGTGTGCTGCCAATTCAGATCTGGATCTGCGGATTTCATAAAACATGTTTCTTTTTCACAGCTGTTGATGTGTTTTTATCTTTTTAACTATGTGTGTAATCTTCTTTTATGAGCCGAGCTGCTCAGGAATGCTAAATTAATTTCAGTGTTGAATGATGATAAAGCATCATATTGTGAAGATGTACGTCCACAAAGATGTTTTTGTTTTCTGTCTTTCGGTGACTTCCTCTCTCCTCCTCCTCCCAGTCGGAGATGCTCAGTAAGGAGGTGGCGACCACCGAGATGACGATCAAATCGACGGTCTCGGAGGTGAAGGATGTGAAGAGTCAGCTTCAGGCTCTGGAGATCGAACTCCAATCACAGCTCAGCATGGTGAGAGCACAGCGCTAACTGTTACTAATGCTAACTTTGTTAGCATGCACTGACTCTCGATCGAGCCCACTTTTTAATAAGTTGTATATTTATATTATTATTTACGATAACAAGACTCCCAGGTCAACACATTTTTTAATAAACAGGTTTGTATGGTATTGTACAAAAACTTGTGCAACAATTCGTATGATATAGTTTGAAATTAGGGGACGAAAAGAGTGGCTAAGTTATAGCATCTTTACAGTTAAGGTCTTCCCTGTCTGTCACCCTGTAGAAAGCGTCTCTTGAAGCCACTCTGGCCGACATCCAGAACCGCTACGCCATGCAGCTCAACGGGTACCAGATGCAGGTGAGCAGTATGGAGCAGCAGCTGGTGCAGCTGAGGGCCGACCTGGAGCGACAGGGACAGGAGTACCAGATGCTGCTGGACATCAAGACCAGACTGGAGATGGAGATCGGCGAGTACAGGAGGCTGCTGGACGGAGAGGGCGGCACCGGCAGCGGGTGAGAAGAGATCAGAGATTCAATCCAACTGTGGTTTCATTCATCCATGATACCAAACACTAGATCCATCTAACTTCCTGTCTCTCTCTCTCAGATCCACAGGTTTGTCCTCCTCCTCCTCCTCCTCCTCCTCCTCCTCCACCATCATCAGCAGCACCACCACAGTCGTCAAAAACGTCATTGAGGAGAAAAAGTAATCTTAGCCACCATCTGAGACCAATCACGAGTCTTACATCACTATAAACACACATTAATGTATCGGATTGCGGGTCTATTTTTAATCTAAACATTGTTGCATTTACATCGAACTGATTTGGGACAACGGTGGCGATACCCAGCCTGAGATATGACAACTCTGACATGAATGAAGGTTGCCTGAATAATGGCTGTAAAAGATCAGTGACTATGTTTACATGCACATAATATTCCGTTTTTTGTCCACATTCTGAAAAAGACATTGTCCCTCCTAAGCTGTTTCCACGGCTATAGAAAGTCAATATCCCACTAATATTCCTGTTTACATGCAGTCGTACAAAACAGGATTATTTTCGGTGTCTTGTTGGAGCGTGTGAACACAGCCTCCCTCTTTCATTCCTTCAACCGCCTTCATATCCAAAAATCTTTTGGTATCCAAGTCTTTGATAATGTTTTGTCACAGCATAACCAGACCCTGGGGAAACCTTGATTACTCACATTAAGTCTAGGGTTATCTACTGTATATATATTTGAAAACTAGAAACAGCTAAGGAGGGATCAGAGGCCTACCTTGGTCCTCCGATCTGCAGCCAGCTTGCTTCCTTTTCACTCGTCAGTCTTTGCAGTGTCACACAGCGTAGACACTCAGTTGGCGGTTCATTTGTAGACATGCATACGCAGACACAACGCCAACACAAACTTGGTGGGGAAATATCACGACAGTCACAAATGTATTCCTTCTTCACTGACTCCGTTTGCCAGTCAGTCTCTCTCTCTGAACTCTGATTATGACATAATGGTTAGCTGTAGCTCCTCTTCTTTTGGCCATGCATCTCTACCACCGCCTTGCAAATGGTCGGCTGGGTGGTTTGCATACAACAACCATAGCAACGCACCGAGCTGACCGTATACTGTAAACGGGCGAGAGGCCGTAAACTGTCACAAACTGCGGTCCCTAATTGGGACGCAAATTGTGAAAGCGCAGTATACGTGTCCAAAAGAATCCTTCTAAAACCTGAATGATGCCGGAATATCACAGGGAATATCCTGTTTACATACATGACCTGTATGAAATATGTGGAATATTAGTGTGCATGTAAACATAATCAATGAGTCAGAAGATTGTCATGGGGTGATAGTTTGGGTCGGGGACAACTTTACTGGCAACAAAGCTTCTGTCTTCTTCAAGGAATAAAACTCAACTAAACTCAACCAAACGTGTCTGAATGTTTCTGAAACAGCAGTTTGACAACAGAAATATCAAGTGAAGGAACAACTTCCATGTTTCCATATCTTCTCGTGTCATGGTCTACTCAGTAGGCTGTTTAACGACTGAGTAACTCCTCCGGCTGAGGAAACCCTCAGGATGTGTTTGGAAGACGGACCTGTAAAATAAACCTGTACAGATGTACCTTATAAAGATGCCACTGGGTGAATATTCAGGCTAACATAACAGAAAAAGGGTGATAATGAGGTAAAGAACCACCCTTTGAAAAAATGAAGACAAAAAAGAGACACCTAAAACAAATTACAATTTTTATCCTATGGACATTTTTTGTAAAATGTCTTCATAGTTAGCATAGGAATTATAGACATTTGACATGTTGGATAAACAATCTAATCCGTTCATCCCTGAGTACAAGTGGACAATTATGCCAAATTTGAAGAAATTCTCTCCAGACGTTCCAGGGGTATCACGTTCAAAAGAATGGGACAGATGTAAACAGCATCAAGGGACGTAGTTTCTCATCATTAACCAGAGTGTGTGTGTGTGTGTGTGCGTGTCTGTGTGTGTGTGTGTGTGTGTGTGTGTGGGTGTGTGTGTGTGTGTGTGTGTGCGTGTGCGTGCGTGTCTGTGTGTGTGTGTGTGTGTGTGTGTGTGTGTGTGTGTGTGTGTGTCTGTCCTCACTTCACTATGAAAGTATGCATTCTGACTGGTTGGACCACTAGTGGAGCCAGAATAAACTAATGTGGGTGTGCATCAGAAAAACTGGGTGAGTCCCATCTGATAATCTCTGATGTTCTAACCTCACATATACCGGTAGATGCTCTGAATGCTGGAAAGTGGTTTGATGCCATTTGGTGTCTAAATATTTGCTTCATTTGCATAAAGTTGTATCCAGGCTGCTTTATGCAAATGAGGAGCGAGGGGCTCGGCTCGCCACCTCTCAACAACGTAAGAGGTCAGGTTTGTCTCTGGTCTCTGATATACACACATGATGTTTGTCAGTTTAAAAGATAATTTAACAAGTGAAGAAATCCTCAGTTTGTGGTAAAACTGATGAAGTCTCAGACTGTGAAAATGCGTCATCAGAAAGACTCCCCACTTCAACGTGTCATGGCTGACGTCTCTCTGGAGCTACGGCGCCTGTGTGTTTGGTAGCAGGATGTAACGTTCCTCACACGAGCAGAGGATTTCTTTCTCTGGTCTCAGGCAGCAAAGGTGGACCAGGACCCAGACTCAACGGGACCCTTTGAAAAGGTCACAAACAAACATTTATTCTCTCGTCTCAGTTACAAGGTTTTCATGAGTTTGGATTATTCTTAGAATGACATTCAACACAGAATGACAGCAGATATTCCAGCGCACCCCCCACATCATATGCAGTAATACAATAAAAAGTCTTTCACTTCTTACTCACTTGTTCCCTTTTTCTTTCAGGGGGGGGGGGGGGGGGGGGGCATCATCACCCTCGGACGATTTATAACCCTTCCTCACCCTTCGTGTAGCTCTTTTATTTTGAAGGTAACTTCCTGTTTCCTGTCCAGCCAGCGTGGCTAACTGTGGCGAGCTCGGTGCAGCTCTCCTTCAGCTCGCCGCCGTCAACAATGTTCTTTTTCTCCAGAGACGTTTCCAGGACAGGACGCCGGGCAGCAGCCGGGACGTCTCCACCGCTGGTCACCGGTCAACATCAATATCTTCTTCTCCCGTTACGCCCCCCCCCCCACCAAACTCCATTATAAATCTAACAGTATAATGTTGCTGGACTTACAGGCATGTGGAAACATTGTTAAACATGACAAAAAGGAAGAAGAATTATGACCAAGAAAGTCATAAAAAATCAAGTCCAGGCACTCGAGGTTGGTTATAAAAGTGATAAAAGTTCTTTATTAAATATGGCCGACATTAAAAATACAGCAACGCGTGTCGGCTGGAGCCTTCCTCAGGGTGGGGGGACACAAAGGGAACATCAGAGGGATTCTAGCTTGCAGGTGTGTATAGGTGAGAGCATGATATGCTCACCCTGACCTCCAGGGGGCAGAACACCACAAACCCAATACACAACACATGGTACAACATGCAGCACTTAGACCCACCCCCCATCTTCAATCAAGCAACATGCAGAGTACAGCCAGCAAACCACGACAACATATACTAGAGGATGGATCAATTACTAAACAATTGTTAAACATGAATTTAACTTTTTCTGATGACTCGTTGCTGCTTTCTGATTAATTCAGCATAACTTTATTTAAACACTTTTCACAGATAGAATCATAACGTGATTTACATAAAAACATACAAGATAACACATATTAAAAACTAAGAAACACAAAACAAAGGGAAGTACAAGTAAAAAGTAATTCATCAATGTGAATCAGCCCGATCTCTACGGAGTCATAAGAGTGCCATAAAAAAGAATCCATCTGTAGAAGAAGAAGAAAACAGTCGAGTAGAAAACAAAAGATGTATTTTGTCTACAGATCAAATCAAACCAACTCTTTACAATCTGTCATTATTTGTTCTCAGATGCTGAATTTGATCCTGAAAGACTCTTGTTTGACATTCGGAGGAGTTTCTTTCAGGAACAAATGTTTCAAGACAACAAAGTTTAATATTTGAGTCTCAGCCTCAGAGCCTCAGCTGTTCTGACTTGAATATAAAAGTTTATTACAACACAAATCTGATATCAGAGAAGCTCTCGGTACAGCTCGTATCCATGGACACAGATTTACCAAAAACGTAAAGCTCCGTCACATTCACTCAGCTTTCTCCAGTGTGTCCTCAGGTAAAGAGAGTCAGCTGAGGACAGGAATCACAACGTGGTTCTAGTTCAACAGTTTAAATGTTGAGAATCAAAGAGATGAAATCAGACAAATGAATGTTGAGTGTTTGAGTCGGAGACAGATCTGCTTCACGGTGCAGAGTGTGTGTGATGGAGAACACACTGGACTTTGATTTCAGCAGCTGGTCTTCAGTCAGTGGTTCTGTCCACAGGAGAGACTCTCAGTCCTGCAGAGGACACAGAGACACTGAGGAACCAGAACCAGGAGAGACTCTCAGTCCTGCAGAGGACACAGAGACACTGAGGAACCAGAACCAGGAGAGACTCTCAGTCCTGCAGAGGACACAGAGACACTGAGGAACCAGAACCAGGGGAGACTCTCAGTCCTGCAGAGGACACAGAGACACTAAGGAACCAGAACCAGGAGAGACTCTCAGTCCTGCAGAGGACACAGAGACACTGAGGAACCAGAACCAGGAGAGGCTCTCAGTCCTGCAGAGGACACAGAGACACTGAGGAACCAGACCAGACCCAAAACCCAGGATAGAGAGGTTGAGTGAATGTGGTGTTGAAGGTGTGGAGGTGGATCAGTGAGTCAGAGGAGACTGTGTAGAAGGACAGAGAGCCAGCAGGACAGTCCACATACACTGCTACTCTGTTAGAGACAGAGCAGGAATTGAGGACTGTTCTTCTCTTATTGTGCCTGACAGAGTAACCATCATCATCAGAGCAGCTCAGACTCCAGGACTGATTATTATATCCAAACACACAGTCTCCACTGTCTCCTCTCCTGCTGATTCCTCTGTAACTCACTGATATTTCAACCCTTCCTCTCCTCTCAACCTCCCAGTAACAGCGACCAGTCAGACCATTTCTACACAGCAGCTGATACCAGGAGTCAAACCTCTCTGGATGATCAGGATATTTCTGATCCTCCTCCACATGTGTCACCTTCCTGTTGTTGTCAGACAGTTTGAGGTTTCTGTTGACTGTGTTTGTGTCCAGTTCCAGTTCACAGACATCTGATGGAGAGAACAAGACACAATACAGCTGCAGGTTATCATCTGATGATTTATTAACTATATTAACTATTACTATTATTATTATTAACTATTAACTCTATGCGTTAATCGCCCGATAAAAAAATTGTCGGCGTTAAAATGGGTTTGCGTTAACGCCGTTAAACTGACAGCACTAGTTTTTTTCCGAAATTTCTGTCTCTTTATTGGACGTTTTTTTAATGTTTTTTTCCCAACGTTTCTGTCGCTTTTTTGTGCAAGTTTTTTATGTTTTATGTTTCTGTCTCTGTCTTAGACGTTTTTTACCAACTTTTCTGTCACTTTAAAAAAAATAAATGTTAGTTTTTTTTAACGTTTCTTTTAACGATTTTACCAACTTTTCTGTCGCTTTTCTTAAAACCTTTTTTCCAACGTTTTTGTCTCTTTGGACATTTTTTAAATGTTTTTTTCCGTTTCTGTCTTTTTTTTTCTTAAATTCAAAACTTTCTGTCTGTTTAACAAAATAAATGTTAGTATTTTTTGGACATTTAAAAAAAGAAAATTGCCAATGTTTTTGTCTCTTTTTTGAACATTTTTTACTTTTTTTTGGAAGTTGTTTTTAATGTTTTTTGGGCGTTTTTTACGTTATGTCCAACTTTTCTGTCGCTTTTTTAAAAACTTTTTTTCCAACGTTTCTGTCACTTTTAAAAAAAGAAATGTTAGCATTATTTTTTCAAAAATGTGTCCAACGTTTCTCTCTTTTTTGGACATTTTTTAATGTTTTTTTCCAACCTTTCTGTCTCTTTTTGGAAGTTTTTTAATGCTTTTTTATGTTTTTCTTTCGCTTTGTTGGGTTTTTTGTAAATTATAGAGTGTGGTCTAGACCTACTCTATCTGTAAAGCGTCTTGAGATAACTCCTGTTATGATTTGATACTATAAATAAAATTGAATTGAAATTGAATTAGTATTTGGACATTTAAAAAAATGTTTCTTTCTCTTTGTTGGACGTTTTTTTAGTGTTCGTTTTCCAATGTTTCTGTCTCTTTTTTACGTTTTTTTCCAACGTTTCTGTCGCTTTTTTAAAACGTTTTTTTCCAATGTTATGTCTCTTCTCTGGGCGTTAGGGTTAACGCCCAGAGAAGATGACCATGATCACCGTGAACAGAAGACAGTTTGTTAAGAGGATCTCCGTGGCGTACAGAGCTGCTGTCAGCTGCTGCTCCTGTGAGCACTGACGCCTTGTTATCATCAGCGTTGTGATTACTGCTGCCGGCGCCACTGTTCATGAGGACCAAAGCTGCTGCTCGTCCGTCTCTCTGTCTCTCTGCTGTCTCACTGACTGACTGAGGTCGGAGGTCATTGTTAATCCATCACCAGGCGTGAGAGCAGCGTGATAGTTCCAATGTTTCTGGTACTTTTTTGGACATTTTTTTGAATCTTTTTTTTCCAACGTTTCTGTCTCTTTTTTGGAAGTTTCTTTAATGTTTTTTTAATGTTTTTTTAACTTTTTTTTCCAACGTTTCTGTCTCTTTTTTAAAAAAAAATTTCACAACTCTTCTGTCGCTTTTTTGGACATTTTTTTCCAATGTTTCTGTCACTTTTTTGGAAGTTTTTTAGTTTTTTTTAATGTTTTTTCCAACGTTTGTCCCTTTTTTTTTTTACTTTTTTTATGTTTTTTTAAATGTTTTTGTAACGTTTTTCCAAATTTTTTGTCGCTTTTCTTAAAACATTTTTTCCAACGTTTCTGTCTCTTTTTTGGAAGTTGTTTTTAATGTTTTTTTGGGCGTTTTTTAATGTTTTTTCCAACGTTTCTGTCTCTTCCCTGGGCGTTAACCCTAACGTTATTAAATCATTAGAAAGATGACCATGATCACCGTGAACAGAGGACAGTTTGTTAAGAGCATCTCCGTGGCGTACAGAGCTGCTGTCAGCTGCTGCTCCTGTGAGCACTGACGCCTTGTTATCATCAGCGTTGTGATTACTGCTGCCGGCGCCACTGTTCATGAGGACCAAAGCTGCTGCACGTCCATCTCTCTGTCTCTCTGCTGTCTCACTGACTGACTGAGGTCGGAGGTCACCAGGCGTGAGAGCAGCGTGATAGTGGTGTTTATACGCCACGGAGATCCTCCCAACAAACTCTCTTCTATTTACGGTGAAACACGAGAGCAGGATGTTGATGATTACTGTGAATTACACTCAGAACTCGTTGCGCCGACACCATTACCAAATGTCACGTTAGCTGAGTGTGTGAAAGTGTCTTTAAAAAGCCCAAAAGGCTCATAATAGTGATGGCGTTTATAGATGGGTTGAAATAATGAGTGATCAAAGAAAGAAAGTATTGCCCCCACTGATAGGGGGGTCTGTAACATACTAACCCTTTGTCTAAATAGTGATCTTTTCTAAAACACTGCTGGTTCTGTGATGTTGGCGCTTCAGATCTGGTGCCTGCAGTGCACTACAGAAGCATCAATTGAGGCGCGTCAATTAACCCTTTTAGTGTGTTCGGGCCTTAACCCTCCACCAGAGAACTCACATTTAGTACAAAGTTCAGACCTTTGACCATCAAATCTCAAACTGAACTGAGTGTGAATGAACATCAGAGGGTTGTGGGTCCACCAACTGTCTTTAAACTGGTTTTCACTGACCAGGACCAGATGTAAAAAAACTCTAGCTGGCTCTCAAAATTTAAACACACTCACACTTCCTCACACCAGGTCTCAGTCTCTGTGGTCCACCATGGTCCGTCCTGCAGGAAGAAACAAAGTCAGAATCAACTTCATACACCGTCACTCACATCTAGGCCGGTCTTAACCCGCCGTTAAGCCTTACGCCCCCCCCCACCCAAACTCACACTATAAATAATAACAATATGTAATATCCACATTCGTCTATACAGCACAATATGTATTAGATTTATTCAGGAGATACAATGGTGACTTGTTTTCTATGGCATGACCAAATCACTTAAGCCTACTTGGTTCTGTCAGAGCTGTGTGTGAACCCAGAACAAGGGTTCTGGGTTCGAATCCCACCATGATCCATCAACCAATGTGTCCCTGAGCAAGGCACTTAACCCCTAGTTGCTCCAGAGGCGTGCGACCACTAATATATAGCAATTGTAAGTCGCTGTGGATAAAAAGCGTCAGCTAAATGACATGTAATGTAATGTAACACGACGAGAAAACGGGGCAGTGGGCAGCATTCAATTTGGAGGCGGGCTTTAGGCTGCCCACCCAATCACAAGTTGGAAACAGCATTCGTATTTTTTGTGCTATTTTTATCATTGGCTGAACACATTTTCTTAACTCATGTTTGGGTTAGCTGAGTTCATTCTTGTTCCTTGCTATCACTGGCTTAAGCAATGGACAGAAAATTAGACAAATTACAAATCAATGATTTTTTTATTGGCTAATGATAGGCCCGTGGGCTTAAGTCCAGGTAAGACCGAGCATCAGGTGACCTTGCTCAAATCCTCCACTGAACATGAACCAGCCAGAGTTCATCAGTTAGTGACAGAAGAACAGTGTTGTCCATCTGTCCATACCTGAGAGTGTCCAATCTCCAGTCTGGATCCTGAAGTCCAGCTGACAGCAGCTTCACTCCAGAGTCTCCTGGATGATTGTAGCTCAGGTCCAGAACTCTCAGATGGGAGGGGTTGGAGCTCAGAGCTGAGGCTAGAGACGTACAGCCTTCCTCTGAGATCAGACAGAATGACAGACTACACACACACATACACACACACACACACACACACACACACACACACACACACACACAAACAATGTAGTTTGAAAAAACAAATCTTGGCCAAATACCTGTGGAAACAACAGTAATTCCTGCAAAGTCTATTCCACATAGCTGGAATAACCCTCATATTGGATATCTTCCATCATATGTTCAAGTCAACCGTGAACCAATATATACTGTTGACAAGCTGCAGAGTCAGCTAACGGTTTCAATACAATATTGTTGCCACATTTAATACAGCATCATAAAAATGTTAAATTTGCATTGTTACAAAACAGCAGTAGACTAACCTGAGAGTTTCCAATCTGCAGTGTGGACTCTTTAATCCAGCTGACAGCTTCTTCACTCCTGAATCCTGCAGGTTGTTGTTACTCAGGTCCAGCTCTCTCAGACTAGAGGACTGGGAGCTGAGAACTGAGGATAGAGCTTCACAGCTTCTCTCTGACAGCTTACAGCCACTCAACCTGAAAATAATATTCAGCCAGTCCATTTAATTATTAACAAAATAAGAAAAAGAAACAGCGTAGGTGGTCATCATTTTAAAACAACAGTACAATAACCTGAGAGTTTCCAGTCTGCAGTGTGGACTCTTTAGTCCAGTAGACACCAGTTCCACTCCTGAATCCTGCAGCTCGTTGTTACTCAGGTCCAGCTCTATCAGACTAGAGGACTGGGAGCTAAGAACTGAGGGCAGAGCTTTACAGCTTCTCTCTGACAGCTTACAGCCACTTAACCTGAAGAGGAATCAGCAATACAATTACAAACAAAAGTAATTATTTCTAAATGAATATTTAATATGGATAGTAGTGTGTGCACATACAGAGCTTTGGTAAAGGCTTTGACCACTGGCAGCAGCATCAGAAGAGCCTCCTCTGAAGCAGAGTATTTCTTCAGGTCAAACACCTGCAAGTCATTGTTACTCAGGTCCAGCTCTCTGAGACTAGAAGACTGGGAGATGAGGAATGAGGAGAGAGCTTCACAGCTTCTCTCTGACAGATTACAGCCACTCAGCCTAAAAAGGATATTCAGCCAGAAAATTTAATAATTGCTGAATTAAGAAAAAAAGAGGTTAGGTTGTAATCTTTTTTTAAATAAAAAGGTAGAATAACCTGAGAGTTTCCAGTCTGCAGTGTGGACTCTTCAGTCCAGCTGACAGCTTCTTCACTCCTGAATCCTGCAGCTCGTTGTTACTCAGGTCCAGCTCTCTCAGACTAGAAGACTGGGAGCTGAGAACTGAGGACAGAGCTTCACAGCTTCTCTCTGACAGGTTACAGTCACTCAGCCTGAAGATGAATCAGTAAAACACAAGAAAAGCATTACAAACAATGCTTGTTGTTTTTTCTGAATAAAGAAAACTCCTTTTAATCTGGATAGTGGTGTGTGTGTATGTACAGAGCTTTGTTGGAGGCTTTGACCACTGGCAGCAGCCTCAGAAGAGCCTCCTCTGAAGCAGAGTATTGCTTCAGGTCAAACACATCCAGATCTTTTTCTGATGACAGTAAGATGAAGACCAGAGCTGACCACTGAGCAGAAGAAAGTTTATCTGTGGAGAGACGTCCTGAACTCAGGGACTGTTGGATCTGCTCCACTAGAGAATGATCATTCAGTTCATTCAGACAGTGGAACAGATTGATGCTTCTGTCTGCAGACAAATTCTCACTGATCTTCTTCTTGATGTACTCAACTGTTTTCTTTTTCTTCTGTGAGACACTTCCTGTCTGTCTCAGCAGACCTCGTAGGAGACTCTGATTGGTTTGCAATGAAAGACCCAGGAGGAAGCGGAGGAACAAGTCCAGGTGTCCGTTTGGACTCTGTAAGGCGTTGTCCACAGCACTCTGGTAGAAACTTGTTGATTTGCCTTTCAACACTTCAGACCACCGTGACGTTGTTTGTTCTTCTGCCAGCAGGTTGACTCCAGAGTTGATGAATGTCAGATGGACATGAAGAGCAGCCAGGAACTCCTGAAGACTCAGATGGACGAAGCAGAACACCTTGTCCTGGTACAGTCCTATCTCCTCTTTAAAGATCTGTGTGAACACTCCTGAGTACACTGAGGCTGCTCTGATATCGATGCCGCACTCTGTCAGGTCTGATTCATAGAAGATCAGGTTGCCTTTCTGCAGTTGCTCAAACGCCAGTTTTCCCAGAGACTCGATCATTTTACTGCTCTCTGGACTCCAGTGTGGATCTGTCTCAGCACCTCCATCATACTTGATGTTCTTCACTTTGGACTGAACCACCAGGAAGTGGATGTACATCTCAGTCAGGGTCTTGGGCAGCTCTTCTCCCTCCATGATCTTCAACACGTCCTCCAGAACTGTAGCAGTGATCCAGCAGAAGACTGGGATGTGGCACATGATGTGGAGGCTTCGTGATGTCTTGATGTGGGAGATGATTCTGCTGGCCTGCTCCTCATCTTTGAATCTCTTCCTGAAGTACTCCTCCTTCTGTGGGTCAGTGAACCCTCTGACCTCTGTCACCATGTCAACACTCTTAGGAGGGATCTGATTGGCTGCTGCAGGTCGTGTGGTTATCCAGAGGCGAGCAGAGGGAAGCAGATTCCCCCTGATGAGGTTGGTCAGCAGCACATCTACTGCGGTGGACTCTGTAACATCAGTCAGGATCTCAGTGTTGTGGAAGTCCAGAGGAAGTCGACACTCATCCAGACCGTCAAAGATGAACACGACCTCTTCAAACCTGCTGATTCCTGCTTCTTTGGTTTCACTAAAGAAGTAATCAACAAGTTCCACCAAGCTGTACTTTTTATCTTTCAGCACATTCAGCTCTCTGAAAGTGAATGGAAATGTGAACTGGATGTCCTGGTTGGCTTTGTCTTCAGCCCAGTCCAGAGTGAACTTCTGTGTTAAGACTGTTTTCCCGATGCCAGCCACTCCCTTTGTCATCACTGTTCTGATTGGTTCATCTCTTTCAGGTGGGGTTTTAAATATGTCTTCTTGTTTGATTGTTGTTTCCGGTCTGTCTGGTTTCCTGGATGCTGTTTGAATCTGTCTGACCTCATGGTCATCATTGACCTCTGCAGTCTCTCCCTCTATGATGTAGATCTCTGTGAACATCTGATTCAGAAGGGTTGGGTTTCCTGCTTTAGCAATCCCCTCAAACACACACTGGAACTTCTTCTGCTGGTTAGATTTGAGTTTACGCTTACAAACTCCAGAATAACTTCCTGAATTAACACATAACAAAGAAGATCAATAAGTTAAAGAACATATTTCAACATTTCCTCAGAGAATGAGTACATGCATACATTTTGGTCCATCTCTGGAGACATTAGTAAAGGTCCCATTGATCCAGCATGTCAAATCTTTAGAGAAATCCTCTTACTGCTCTGCAGACGGTCAGCCAGCTCCTCCTGCTTCATTCTCCTCAGGAAGTGCAGTGTGATCTTCAGAATTGCCTCTCTGCTGCTCCTCCTCTGCTCTTCATCCTCACCATCCAACACCTCCTCATCCTCCCTTCTTCTCTGTAAGCATTCTGGGTAATCTGGACTCAGAAGCTTCTGGATCTTCTTCAGCTCGTTCTTCACAAAAATGCCGATGTCGTCCTCCAGAAGCTTGAACAGAAGATTATATGAATGACAAATCAAACTGAAATCATGGAAGCAAACATCAGATCCATGTTGGACAGACTGATAATCCACTGGTCTGAAATGTGCAGCACGGAGATGATTGTGAACAGAATAGATGTTAAAGTAGTTGTTGTTCAGGCACAAACCATAAATATGGAATCCAGGTGTGTTTGATGCTGCTGGGCAGACTGACCACTGGGAACCTCTGAGCTCTCCTGGTCCACTCTATGGAGGAATCAGGAAGAATTAGCTCACATCATGTCTGTCCACACAGAGACAAACACAAGGTAAAGGTCCATGAAGTGATATTTGGCTGTTAACAGTGAATCAGAGGACTCCCTGTAGTGGTAAACCTTTACTAGTCCTGCTGATTATCAGTTTGAAATACTCACCTTTGATCATCAGAGTGGCGTCCATCTTTGAAGTTTAAAGGTTTATCCATAGACCGGTCACTCTTCATGGACACACAGCTGGATTCAGGTTCTTCCAGATTCCTCCTGATAGAAACACAAGATAAATTCTGCACTGCACCCACAACACACTGAGACAAAACCTGTCAGTGGTTAAATAAATCGTCTGTACAGTATATTTGTATCCAGGTAGTTATTGTTAAAATAGTTCATGATATGTTTTTAAGCTGTATTCAGTGCAGTGTGCAGCACAGGCTTGAATATGATGCTGTTGGATGACGATAATGGTGGAATAGTAATGCTAATGTCTAATAAGGATAATATATGCAAGGATTTCCAGACAGTACAGTCTGGTTTCTGATGGATCCTGATAGAAATAAAGCCATTAAAGTTCATCAGCAAAGACTTTTATATCTAATTTAAAATGTTTTAATACAATACAAAAACTGTATTTAATTACTGACGTGTTACTGAACACAATTTACAACTACGACTTTTTCTCTTGTCGTTTAAAATTAATATCATCATCCTTTCACCTGCCACTCTTAAAGGACACACAGCTGGGTCCAGGTCCAGGTCTGTGCTGCTTCTCTGGACTGAAACACAACACACACAGAGATTTGAGTGTGAATAATGCTGGTGGAGTGATCTGAGTGGTGGACAGTTAGAGATGGTCCTCTCACCTCTGAGCTCTGGTCTGGCTGTCATGTTCCCCACACAGAGTGGTTTTAGAGGGAGGGGCTCCCTCCTCTCTGTCCTCACACTGACTCATAGCAGAGTCCACACCTTCATCTGGAGAGGAAACACTAAGAGCAGCAGTCCAATCATTCATCAGCACATCATCACTCATTCATCCCTCACATCATTTCTCCTGGAAAAAAGCCAAATATCAGCAGCTGGTCCTCTGATTGGCTGCTTCTCTCTGTGTCATATCAGTGTCAGTTGAATTCTTTTGGCTATTTGGATGATTCAAGAGAATAAAAGCAGAGAACCTGCAGAATCAGCTGGAGGAGGTGTAGTTACTCACTGTGACCACAGGAGGTCCTCACTCTTACTAATCTAAACTTCCTGTCTGATCCTCTCTTTCTCCTCCCTCTCTCCCCTCTCCCCTACTCCCTCCCTCCCTTCTGGAAACTGGTTTTCCTTCGTTCCACCACTGACTAAACACAACAAACTTTTAGACTTTAATTTGGACTTTGGTTGTTTTTCCAGCAAAGACTCGAAACACACGAGGAAACATGTCTTCAGAACAGCGAGTCTCTTCCTTAGCTCCTCTTTAACACAGAAAAGCCTAAAAGGGAAAAAGTGGCTCAGACAGTTGACTTAATAAAAGCTCGACTACAATCTGCTGATAAATGTGCACCATGAAAACAACACGTTAAAAAAGGCAGCAAAAGTTCCCATTAAATTACAATAAAATAGAAAACTTCTACAATATAATACCATCAAACACAGGAACTGGTTGTAATCTTACAGCTCAACTACAAGTAATAATCTTTTATTATTAGAAAACACGTAGAAAGGTGCAAGATAATCCTAAATAAAAACCTGTCTGACTGTTTAAATGGCTGCTGTCATTAAGGGGAGACACTACTAAAAAATATCTACATCAAACTTCCCCAGCTGATTACTGACATTAACACAATTAGTTTTTGTGTTACAGGTTTCCTGAAATGTGTTTAAACATGCAAATGAGGCATTATGTAATGCTAGCTTTAGGTGAATATAGGAGAAATCTACAGACACAAACAGACAACGTGGAATCAAATGAATGTTTTCTTCCCACTAGTGTGAAAGAAGACGTGTTGAGGAAGATAAAAAGCCCAAACTCTACTACAAGCTGCTGATCACTGAGAGGAAACGTGAACACAGAAACATTCAACCACGAGAAAGAATGGAGGAAATCTGGGAGAAATGACGAGTTAAAGGATTGAGGACTGAAAATAGCAGGTGAGAGAGCGTCCTCAGCTGTTGTCTCTCAGGTGTGTTTACTGCTCAACAAAGTGCCCCCCCCCCCCCCCCCCCCCTGCTACCTTTCCCTCCACATCAATAAGAGTCCTGACAGACCCCAGATCAGACTCAACACTTCATCTGGACTTCTCTCTGCCTGCTCACACAGGCGGCCATCTTGTTTCCCAGCTTTAAACAATCACACGTTCACCATCAATTCAACCATTTCTCCAACCACAACAATCAAAGACGTCGTCTCGACCAATCACAGCTCCACTTACTCAACTTTCAGCCATGAACTTCATCAGTGTGCAGCTCTCTTCTGTCCTCAGCAGGTCTGAGTAGAAAAGGAGCTTCAACTTCAACTTCCAGCAGACAAAGTCAAGTGACGCAGTTTCTCATCATTAACCTGAGTGTGTGTGGGGGGGGGGGGGGGGTGTGGTGTGTGTGCGTGTGTGTGTGTGTGTCCTCACTTCACTATGAAAGTATGCAGTCTGACTGGTTGGACCACTAGTGGAGCCAGAATAAACTAATGTGGGTGTGCATCAGAAAAACTGGGTGAGTCACATTTGATAATCTCTGATGTTCTAACCTCACATATACCGGTAGATGCTCTGTAGGCTGGAAAGTGGTTTGATGCCATTTGGTGTCTAAATATTTGCCTCATTTGCATAAAGTTGTATCCAGGCTGCTTTATGCAAATGAGGAGCGAGGGGCTCGGCTCGCCACCTCTCAACAACGTAAGAGGTTTGTCTCTGGTCTCTGATATACACACATGATGTTTGTCAGTTTAAAAGATAATTTAACAAGTGAAGAAATCCTCAGTTTGTGGTAAAACTGATGAAGTCTCAGACTGTGAAAATGCGTCATCAGAAAGACTCCCCACTTCAACGTGTCATGGCTGACGTCTCTCTGGAGCTACGGCGCCTGTGTGTTTGGTAGCAGGATGTAACGTTCCTCACACGAGCAGAGGATTTCTTTCTCTGGTCTCAGGCAGCAAAGGTGGACCAGGACCCAGACTCAACGGGACCCTTTGAAAAGGTCACAAACAAACATTTATTCTCTCGTCTCAGTTACAAGGTTTTCATGAGTTTGGATTATTCTTAGAATGACATTCAACACAGAATGACAGCAGATATTCCAGCGCACCCCCCACATCATATGCAGTAATACAATAAAAAGTCTTTCACTTCTTACTCACTTGTTCCCTTTTTCTTTCAGGGGGGGGGGGGGGCATCATCACCCTCGGACGATCTATAACCCTTCCTCACCCTTTGTGTAGCTCTTTTATTTTGAAGGTAACTTCCTGTTTCCTGTCCAGCCAGCGTGGCTAACTGTGGCGAGCTCGGTGCAGCTCTCCTTCAGCTCGCCGCCGTCAACAATGTTCTTTTTCTCCAGAGACGTTTCCAGGACAGGACGCCGGGCAGCAGCCGGGACGTCTCCACCGCTGGTCACCGGTCACCATCAATATCTTCTTCTCCCGTTACGGCCCCCCCCCCCCCACCAAACTCCATTATAAATCTAACAGTATAATGTTGCTGGACTTACAGGCATGTGGAAACATTGTTAAACATGACAAAAAGGAAGAAGAATTATGACCAAGAAAGTCATAAAAAATCAAGTCCAGGCACTCGAGGTTGGTTATAAAAGGTGATAAAAGTTCTTCATTAAATATGGCCGACATTAAAAATACAGCAACGCGTGTCGGCTGGAGCCTTCCTCAGGGTGGGGGGACACAAAGGGAACATCAGAGGGATTCTAGCTTGCAGGTGTGTATAGGTGAGAGCATGATATGCTCACCCTGACCTCCAGGGGGCAGAACACCACAAACCCAATACACAACACATGGTACAACATGCCCCCCCCCCATCTTCAATCAAGCAACATGCAGAGTACAGCCAGCAAACCACGGCAACATATACTAGAGGATGATCAATTACTAAACAATTGTTAAACATTAATTTAACTTTTTCTGATGACTCGTTGCTGCTTTCTGATTAATTCAGCATAACTTTATTTAAACACTTTTCACAGATAGAATCATAACGTGATTTACATAAAAACATACAAGATAATACATATAAAAAACTAAGAAACACAAAACAAAGGGAAGAACAAGTAAAAAGTAATTCATCAATGTGAATCAGCCCGATCACTACGGAGTCATAAGAGTGCCATAAAAAAGAATACATCTGTAGAAGAAGAAGAAAACAGTCGAGTAGAAAACTAAAGATGTATTTTGTCTACAGATCAAATCAAACCAACTCTTTACAATCTGTCATTATTTGTTCTCAGATGCTGAATTTGATCCTGAAAGACTCTTGTTTGACATTCGGAGGAGTTTCTTTCAGGAACAAATGTTTCAAGACATAAAGTTTAATATTTGAGTCTCAGCCTCAGAGCCTCAGCTGTTCTGACTTGAATATAAAAGTTTATTACAACACAAATCTGATATCAGAGAAGCTCTCGGTACAGCTCGTATCCATGGACACAGATTTACCAAAAACGTAAAGCTCCGTCACATTCACTCAGCTTCCTCCAGTGTGTCCTCAGGTAAAGAGAGTCAGCTGAGGACAGGAATCACAACGTGGTTCTAGTTCAACAGTTTAAATGTTGAGAATCAAAGAGATGAAATCAGACAAATGAATGTTGAGTGTTTGAGTTGGAGACAGATCTGCTTCACGGTGCAGAGTGTGTGTGATGGAGAACACACTGGACTTTGATTTCAGCAGCTGGTCTTCAGTCAGTGGTTCTGTCCACAGGAGAGACTCTCAGTCCTGCAGAGGACACAGAGACACTGAGGAACCAGAACCAGGAGAGACTCTCAGTCCTGCAGAGGACACAGAGACACTGAGGAACCAGAACCAGGAGAGACTCTCAGTCCTGCAGAGGACACAGAGACACTGAGGAACCAGAACCAGGAGAGACTCGCAGTCCTGCAGAGGACACAGAGACACTGAGGAACCAGAACCAGGAGAGACTCTCAGTCCTGCAGAGGACACAGAGACACTGAGGAACCAGAACCAGGAGAGACTCTCAGTCCTGCAGAGGACACAGAGACACTGAGGAACCAGAACCAGGAGAGACTCTCAGTCCTGCAGAGGACACAGAGACACTGAGGAACCAGAACCAGGAGAGACTCTCAGTCCTGCAGAGGACACAGAGACACTGAGGAACCAGACCAGAGCCCAAACCCAGGATAGAGAGGTTGAGTGAATGTGGTGTTGAAGGTGTAGAGGAGGATCAGTGAGTCAGAGGAGACTGTGTAGAAGGACAGAGAGCCAGCAGGATAGTCCAGATACACTGCTACTCTGTTAGAGACGGAGGAGGAAGGGAAGTGTGTTCTTATGTTATTGTGTCTGACAGAGTAACCAACATCATCATCAAAGCAGATCAGACTCCAGGACTGATCATTATATCCAAACCAACAGTCTTCACTGTCTCCTCTCCTGCTGATTCCTCTGTAACTCACTGATATAGCAATCCTTCCTCTCCTCTCGACCTCCCAGTAACAGCGACCAGTCAGACCATCTCTACACAGCAGCTGAGGATAGGAGTGAAACCTCTCTGGATGATCAGGATATGACTGATTCTCTAACACATGTGTCACCTTCCTGTTGTTGTCAGACAGTTTGAGTTTTCTGTGTACTGTGTTTGTGTCCAGTTCCAGTTCACAGACATCTGATGGAGAGAACAAGACACAATACAGCTGCAGGTTATCATCTGATGATTTATTAACTACTTTACTGACAACTACTGAAAGAAAATCATTTAAACTTTCATTTCATATTCAGCTGAATGATGTTTAACAAACTTTAACTTCAACAATCCAGTTCTAACAATTCCTTCAGTTTATGAATCCATCTGATGGTGATTGACAGATTAACAGCTGTGGAGACTGAAAACACACAATCACACAAACTGGCTTTCATATTAAACATCACTTGGTTTTTACTTACTTTTTTAGTTTTTTTTCATGTTTTATGTTTTTTGAGTATTTTTCAACATTTCTTTCACTTTTTTAAAGTTTTTTTTCAACGTTTCTTGTCTCTTTTTGGACTTTTTAATTTCTTTAATGTTTTTTTTAATGTTTTGGCATTTCTTTGCGTTTTCTTTCAACATTTCTTTCACTTTTTGGGAAGTTCTTTTAACGTTTTTTTCCAACGTTTCTCTCTCTTTTGTTTTTTTCCAATTTCTGTCGCTTTTTTAAAAACTTTTTTCCAACGTTTCTGTCTCTTTTCTGGGCCTGAAGGTTAACGCCCAGAAAAGATGACCATGATCACCGTGAACAGAAGACAGTTTGTTAAGAGGATCTCCGTGGCGTACAGAGCTGCTGTCAGCTGCTGCTCCTGTGAGCACTGACGCCTTGTTATCATCAGCGTTGTGATTACTGCTGCCGGCGCCACTGTTCATGAGGGCCAAAGCTGCTGCACGTCCGTCTCTCTGTCTCGCTGCTGTCTCACTGACTGACTGAGGTCGGAGGTCATTGTTAATCCATCACCAGGCGTGAGAGCAGCGTGATAGTGGTGTGTATACGCCACGGAGATCCTCTCAACAAACTGTCTTCTATTGACGGTGAAACACGAGAGCAGGATGTTGATGATTACTGTGAATTACATTCAGAACTCGTTGTGCCGACACCATTACCAAATGTCACGGGAGCTGAGTGTGAGAAAGTTTCTTTAAAAAGCCCAAAAGGCTCATAATAGTGATGGCGTTTATAGATGGGTTGAAATAATGAGTGATCAAAGTGGGTGGAGGATGAAGAACAAGAACTTTAACTACATATTTATATTTTAGTGACCGGCGCTGTCACTGCAAAAAACAAACGACAAAAAACAATCATGTGTTTATTGATGAAATGTGACTGCAGGGTTGAAGGAGGTTTTACAACCCTGTCCATCAAGGAAGAAAGTAATGCCCCCACTGATAGGGGGGTTTGTAACATACTAACCCTTTGTCTAAATAGTGATCTTTTCTAAAACAGTGCTGGTTCTGTGATGTTGCTTCAAATCTGATGCCTGCAGTGCGCCACAGAAGCATCAATTGAGGTGCGTCAATTAACCCTTTTAGTGCGTTCGGGCCTTAACCCTCCACCAGAGAACTCACATTTAGCACAAAGTTCAGACCTTTGACCATCAAATCTCAAACTGAACTGAGTGTGAATGAACATCAGAGGGTTGTGGGTCCACCAACTGGCTTTAAGCTGGTTTTCACTGACCAGGACCAGATGTAAAAAACTCTAGCTGGCTCTCAAACTTTAAACACACTCACACTTCCTCACACCAGGTCTCAGTCTCTGTGGTCCACCATGGTCCGTCCTGCAGGAAGAAACAAAGTCAGAATCAACTTCATACACCTTCACTCACATCTAGGCCGGTCTTAACGCGCCATTACACCTAACGCACCCTCACCCCTCAAAACTCACACTACAAATAATTACAATATGTAATATCATCATTCGTCTATACAGCACAACATGTATTAGATTTATTCGAGAGATACAATGGTGACTTGTTTTCTATGGGATGACCAAATCACTTAAGCCTACTTGGGTCTGTCAAAGCTGTGTGTGTTTGTGCCTGAACACGACGAGAAGACGGAGCAGTGGGCAGCATGCAATCTGGAGGCGGGCTTTAGGCTGTCCACCCAATCACAAGTTGGAAACAGCATTCATATTTGTTGTGCTATTTTTATCATTGGCTGAACACATTTTCTTAACTCATGTTTGGGTTGGCTGAGTTCATTCTTGTTCCTTGCTATCACTGGCTTAAGCAATGGACAGAAAATTAGACAAATCAATGATTTTTTTATTGGCTAATGATAGACCCCTTGTCTTCATAGGCCCCTGGGCTTAAGTCCAGGTAAGACCGAGCATTAGGTGGCCTTGCTCAAATCCTCCATTGAACATGAACCAGCCAGAGTTCATCAGTTAGTGACAGAGGAACAGTGTTGTCCATCTGTCCATACCTGAGAGTGTCCAGTCTCCAGTCTGGATCCTGAAGTCCAGCTGACAGCAGCTTCACTCCTGAGTCTCCTGGATGATTGTAGCTCAGGTCCAGAACTCTCAGATGGGAGGGGTTTGAGCTCAGAGCTGAGGCCAGAGAAGTACAGCCTTCCTCTGAGATCAGACAAAATGACAGACTACACACACACACACACACACACTCACACAATTTAGTTTGTCCAAATACGTGTGGAAACAGCTGTAATTCCTGCATAGTGTATTCCACATAGCTGGGATAACCTCATATTGAACTGGATATTAATGCAGTACAGATACAAAATAATAAACATTGTGTCATTGACCAAAAACAGTTAATTCAAGTCAAGTTTATGTGCCGTGAACCAAGTTATACTGTTGACAAGCTGCTGAGTCAGCTGTTTCAGTACAATATTGTTACCACATTACATACAGCATCATGAAAATGTTAAATTTGCATTGGTAAAAAACAGCAGTACACTAACCTGAGAGTTTCCAGTTTGCAGTGTGGACTCTTTAGTCCAGTAGACACCAGCTCCACTCCTGAATCGTGCAGCTCATTGTTACTCAGGTCCAGCTCTCTCAGACTAGAGGACTGGGAGCTGAGAACTGAGGACAGATCTTCACAGCTTCTCTCTGACAGGTTACAGCAACTCAACCTGAAGAGGAATCAGATGATAAGTCCATTCAACCTTTAATATGAAAAAATAACAGATTATGAAGGTCATGATTTTCAAATACTGGTATACTAACCTGAGAGTCTAATGATTGTTCGTGCAGGTAGACACATTAATATGCAAATGAGAACACACTAACCTGAGAGTTTCCAGTATGCAATTTGGACTCTTCAGTCCAGCCGACAGCTGCTTCACTCCTGAATCCTGCAGCTCATTGTTACTCAGGTCCAGCTCTCTCAGACTAAAGGACTTGGAGCTGAGAACTGAGTACAGGGATTCACAGCTTCTCTCTGACAGGTTACAGCCACTCAGTCTGAAGAGGAATCAGCAAGACATGAGAAAACAAAAGTTATTCATTTTCCGAATAAAGAAAAACTCCATTTAATCTGGATAGTTTTGTGTGCACTTACAGAGCTTTGTTGGAGGCTTTGACCACTGGCAGCAGCCTCAGAAGAGCCTCCTCTGAAGCAGAGTATTTCTTCAGGTCAAACACGTCCAGATCTTTTTCTGATGACAGTAAGATGAAGACCAGAGCTGACCACTGAGCAGGAGACAGTTCATCTGTGGAGAGACTTCCTGAACTCAGGGACTGTTGGATCTGCTCCACTAGAGAACGATCATTCAGTTCATTCAGACAGTGGAACAGATTGATGCTTCTCTCTGCAGACAGATTCTCACTCATCTTCTTCTTGATGTACTCCACTGTTTTCTGATTGGTCTTTGAGCTACTTCCTGTCTGTGTCAGCAGACCTCGTAGGAGACTCTGATTGGTCTGCAGTGAAAGACCCAGGAGGAAGCGGAGGAACAAGTCCAGGTGTCCATTTGGACTCTGTAAGGCCTTGTCCACAGCACTCTGGTAGAAACTTGTTGATTTGCCTTTCAACACTTCAGACCACCAGGATGTTGTTTGTTCTTCTGCCAGCAGGTTGACTCCAGAGTTGATGAATGTCAGATGGACATGAAGAGCAGCCAGAAACTCCTGAAGACTCAGATGGACGAAGCAGAACACCTTGTCCTGGTACAGTCCTCTCTCCTCTTTAAAGATCTGTGTGAACACTCCTGAGTACACTGAGGCTGCTCTGATATCGATGCCACACTCTGTCAGGTCTGATTCATAGAAGATCAGGTTGCCTTTCTGCAGCTGCTCAAAAGCAAGTTTTCCCAGTGACTCGATCATCTTCCTGCTCTTTTTATTCCAGTGTGGATCTGTCTCAGCACCTCCATCATACTTGATGTTCTTCACTTTGGACTGAACCACCAGGAAGTGGATGTACATCTCAGTCAGGGTCTTGGGCAGCTCTCCACCCTCTCTGGTCTTCAACACGTCCTCCAGAACTGTAGCAGTGATCCAGCAGAAGACTGGGATGTGGCACATGATGTGGAGGCTTCGTGATGTCTTGATGTGCGAGATGATTCTGCTGGCCTGCTCCTCATCTCTGAATCTCTTCCTGAAGTACTCCTCCTTCTGTGGGTCAGTGAACCCTCTGACCTCTGTCACCATGTCAACACACTCAGAAGGGATCTGATTGGCTGCTGCAGGTCGGGTGGTTATCCAGAGGCGTGCAGAGGGAAGCAGTTTCCCCCTGATGAGGTTTGTCAGCAGCACACCCACTGAGGTGGACTCTGTAACATCAGTCAGGATCTCAGTGTTGTGGAAGTCCAGAGGAAGTCGACACTCATCCAGACCGTCAAAGATGAACACGACCTCTTCAAACCTGCAGATTCCTGCTTCTTTGGTTTCACTAAAGAAGCGATCAACAAGTTCCACCAAGCTGTACTTTTCCTCTTTCAGCACATTCAGCTCTCTGAAGGTGAATGGAAATGTGAACTGGATGTCCTGGTTGGCTTTGTCTTCAGCCCAGTCCAGAGTGAACTTCTGTGTTAAGACTGTTTTCCCGATGCCAGCCACTCCCTTTGTCATCACTGTTCTGATTGGTTCATCTCTTCTAGGTGGGGTTTTAAAGATGTCTTCTTGTCTGATTGTTGTTTCTGGTCTGTCTGGTTTCCTGGATGCTGTTTCAATCTGTCTGACCTCATGTTCATCATTGACCTCTGCAGTCTCTCCCTCTATGATGTAGATCTCTGTGAACATCTGATTCAGAAGGGTTGGGTTTCCTGCTTTAGCAATCCCCTCAAACACACACTGGAACTTCTTCTGCTGGTTAGATTTGAGTTTACGCTTACAAACTCCACGATAACTTCCTGAATGAACACACAACAAGAATATTACTCAAAGAACATATTTTAACGTCTTGTTTTCTCAAACAATATATGAATACATTTGGGCAATAAGCCAATTAACATGATTCAACATTTCCCAGAGAATGAGTAAATTAATATAGTTGGATCCATCTCTTGAGACACTAGTAAACATCCCATTTATCCAGCATGTTAAATCTTTAGAGAAATCCTCTTACTGCTCTGCAGACGGTCAGCCAGCTCCTCCTGCTTCATTCTCCTCAGGAAGTGCAGTGTGATCTCCAGAAATGCCTCTCTGCTGCTCATCCTCTGCTCTTCATCCTCCCCGTCCAACACCTCCTCATCCTCCCTCTGACTCTCTGAGCATTCTGGGTAATCCGGACTCAGAACCTTCTGGATCTTCTTCAGCTCGTTCTTCACAAAGGTGACGATGTCCTCCTCCAGCAGCTGGAACAGAAGATTATATGAATGCCAAATCAAACTGAAATCATGGAAGCAAACATCAGATCCATGTTGGACAGACTGACAATCCACTGGTCTGAAAAGTGCAGCATGGAGATGATTGTGAACAGAATAGATGTAAAAGTAGTTGTTGTACATGTACAGACCATAAATATGGAGTCCAGGTGTGTTTGATGCTGCTGGGCAGACTGACCACTGGGAACCTCTGAGCTCTCCTGGTCAACTCTGTGGAGGAATCAGGAAGAATTAGCTCACATCATTTCAGTAAATCATAAAGATTACGATCATACATACACAAGACTTGAACAGGAGACAGAAAAGAATGCAATATTCAATGGCCACATGACTAAGCGCTATGAACTTGTCCATTCATTTAAACCAGTGTTGGTTAACACTTACACTTTAATTGAAAGGTGGAATCCGTTTGAGGATGAAGGTAAGTGTCTTTTCCAAGTCAAGTCAAAAAAGAGGTAGAGTCACAATCTGGGATTGTCAATGTGGTGCTACTGGGAATTTATTTCTGGTGCTGTGCTGTACAGTTAATGTTTACCTTACTGCCCTGGCAGGTGAGGGGCAAGGTTGTCAGTTCTTAGCTCTGGGCTCTGCAATTCAGGATCTTCATTCCAGGGATCCATAAATATCTCATGCCTGGCTAGCTTTAGCTGTACTATAGCTCATGGCTCCTAAAAATCTGGCTAGCCAAAGCATCTCTGGATAATGGCCTGGGGACTTGTGGTCAGGAACCAGGGGAACAGTTGTCTATATCAACAACATGCAATCTTTTTTTCAGGTGCCTCTAGAAATTCCACCGATGTCCTTTTTAGGCCTGTTATGCCACACCGTCCACTTTCTTTGTGTTGGGATTCTAAACTCTGGTCGATATATGAGGACTATGGTTAACTGCTCCTTAGTTCTCAGCAGGGTAAGGTGAGACAGCTGGCAAGACTATCTGTCTAAGTTCCTTCCCGAGGCTATTTTGCAGAGCCACCGTCATTGCCAAAGACAATTGTGATTGGTTTAATTACATGCCAATAAATCAGAGCAGTTTTTTCCCCAGGAACTGAACACTGACTGGAAGTAGGGACGATAGAGGATCTGGGAATAACATAGGCACTTGAAATGGAGGCCAATGGCAAAAGCACGAGGTCGAGCAGAAGGCATGTGATGAGGGCAGAATCAGTCTGGAGTCCAGTGACCAAGGTGAGACCTCTGCAGAGGCAGGCAAGAGGCTGACAGCAAATTAAGAGACCCTCTGGAGGCCGGCGAGGAAGGTGATGCCTATCAGATGGTTAGTGGTGAAGGTGGAGACCCTCTGGAGGCGGAGGAGGTCAACAACGGTCAACCCGTAGACCTGAGCCCAGGAAATGGGTTGCAGGACTGGAGAGAACAGTGACGTGTCAGATGGACTGTGGGCAGAGTGGAGCAGCAGTTCATCTGGTTTAAAGCACTGTGAATACTCATCAGATTTGACAGCAGGTTGAGTGCACGGCAGCAGCTCAGTGGAGGAAGGTGGCTGCTGTAGTGCTGCCAACAGGGAACCAGGTGTTTTCATCGGAGTCGGCCTGACCACCAACAGCTGGCACTCAGGAAGGCTGAGCTGAACTGTCCCTGTGCCACCGGACAGCTCCTTCTCAAAACTGCCCAGTAGCAAGACCTTCACCGCACTGGGAAGTGGCAAGGATGGGGTGCAAGGTGGCTATTGCTACAACGACGAGGGCAGCAGAGACTCTGGGTCGCCAGGCAGCTGGGGCTCAGGATAGCTGAGCAGCTAAGACTCCATGGAGCAGGGCAGTGGAGGTTACAGGGTGAGGAGAGGTTGAGGCTGAGCATAGCATTGGGAGCCATGTAGTCCACTTCCCCTTTTATGGCCTCCATGGGTCCAGGCTGGTGGAAGACTCGATTGGGCTGGTTAGTAGGAATCTAGAACCTAATTTAATTTCTCCTTGATGACATAGAGGTGGGTAACAAAAGACTCACCTCTCCTTATACCACTGCTGCTGTGTAGAGATCCACTCCAGCAGTGGAGCATGCTGACATGGTTTGGAGGCAATGAGTCTAGCCATGGTCTGATCGAACTAAAAAACGCTCTCTGAAAACATGCATCTCTCTGCTGGGTCTATATTTAATGAGTTCCTAATGTCACGTGTCAGGAGTTGCAGATTAGGACCCAAATGCAGAAAATGAGATGAAGAAGCAAGGTGGAGTTTTATTGATTCAGTCAGTTGAATAAACGTACAGTCTAAGCAGGCGATAAATACAAAACAGCGAAAACCAGGAACACTGCACCACAAAACAAAAAACAGAGCACAAGAAACATGCAGAACTTCTTGACACTAAATGTAACTACAAACTTGCACCAGACAAAAGGAGCCCACAAACTAAATACACAAGGAGCTAATCACAAGACAAGTCCCAGGTGGAGTGGGCAGGGAACTGGAATAAGGACAGAAACACTGATTCAGTTACTGGATGACTCACAAACAGGACACAAAGGCAGGCTGATGAAGGTTTTCATTATCAGTTTGAAAATCCTCACCTTTGATCAACAGGGTGGGGTCCATCTTTGAAGAGTATAGGCTGACCGATAGACTGGTCACTCTTCATGGACACACAGCTGGGTTCAGCTTTAGGACACTCTGGTCTTTGATGGATCCTGGTAGAAAGAAATTCATTAAAGCTCACATATTTAGGGAAATTTTATCTGAATCAAAGACTTTTACATCTAATTTAAAAGGTTTGAATACAATACAGACATAATGAACACAACTTACTACTACCTACTTTTTGTCATGTTGTTGTTTAAAATCTAAAAAAAACTCTTTTGAGTCGTCACTCTTGAAGGACACACAGCTGGGTCCAGGTCCAGTTCTAGCTCTAGGTCTAGGTCCAGGTCTGTGCTGGTTTTCTGGGCTGAAACACAACACACACAGAGCTTTGAGTGTGAATAATGCTGGTGGAGTGATCTGAGTGGTGGACAGTTAGAGATGGTCCTCTCACCTCTGAGCTCTGGTCTGGCTGTCATGTTCCCCACACAGAGTGGTTTTAGAGGGAGGGGCTCCCTCCTCTCTGTCCTCACACTGACTCATAGCAGAGTCCACACCTTCATCTGGAGAGGAAACACTGAGAGCAGCAGTCCAATCATTCATCAGCACATCATCACTCATTCATCCCTCACATCATTTCTCCTGGAAAAAAGCCAAATATCAGCAGCTGGTCCTCTGATTGGCTGCTTCTCTCTGTGTCATATCAGTGTCAGTTGAATCCTTTTGTCTTGTTGGACTGTTGCTCAGACTAAAGAAGCAGTTAGAAAACATGACTGGACTCTGGGAACTACTGAGGGCCTTTTCTCATCACTTCATCACATTTCATTCACTCAACACAGAGAACTGATCAACACATGGATCAATAGTGGTTTGTTATTGGACAGAGAAGATGCTGCTGGTTCTCATTGGTCAGTGGTGAGGACGAATCAGAGCAGAGGAAGCTCCCATCAGCTGCTCTACTTCTATCAGTCCACTAGATGGCCTCATGGAGCTGTTTGGAGGATTTCACTGCTTCATAGAAATCAGAGTTGAATGTCACTTTGTGGCGAGAGTCACAATGGTTACCTCCTATGTCCTTTCCTAACCACTTCTCCTTAACCCCAATGTTAAATGACATGAGGTCAAGGAACGATGTGAAGGAGACCTCAAAAGGAATTAGGAAAAGACTCAGAGAGTCCGACTACCCTGACACGGCTACAGAACTATATTACTGACGTGGGTCTGCTGGTAAAACTACACACAGAAATCACATCTGGATACTTCACCCCGTGTGTTCTCACCATGTTGTTTCATGCTGGCTCTACAAAAATAAACAACACGGTGGAAATATTACTTCATCTCCGTTTTTATTTTCCATCTTATTCTGCATTAATTATGTCTTTTAATGTGAAACACTATCACACTCACCTCCTCCTACAATCATACTAATCCTGATTAATATGATTGTATGAAAACAGACAACTCAAACAGCTCTTATCATGGCAGCCACTTAACTACTTCCGGGTCATTTCACTCCGTTAGGAACCTTCCTCAACAAAAAGGACTGTTGGACCTCAGCCCTGGATGATTCAAGAGAAGAAACCAGAGAAGCTGCAGAATCAGCTGGAGGAGGTGAAGTTACTCACTGTGACCACTGAAGGTCCTCACTCTTACTACTCTACTTTGTCAGTCTGATACACTTTTCCTCGTCTCTTTTCTTCCTCATCTCTTTCTCTCCTCCTCCTCCCTGCCTGCCTCCCTCCCTCCTCTCCTCCCCTCCCTCCCTTCTGTAAACTGGTTTTCCTTCATTCCACCACTGACTGAAGTCAACAACTCACCTTTAGATTTTAATTTAGACTTGAGTTGTTTTTCTAGCAAAGACTAGCAAATGTCGTCTCTTCTGCTCAGCTCCTGTTTAACACAAAAAACCCAACAGAAGAAGTCTCTCAGACAGTTGAATTAAGAAAAGCTCGACTAAAACCTGCTGATTAATGAGCACCGTAAAAAGATCACGTTAAAAACAAGTTCCCATTAAATTACAGTAACATCTAAAACATTCTGTGGAGAAATCTACAGACAGACAACGTTAAAATCAATGTTTTCTCTCCAATAGTCTGAAAGAAGACGTGTTATGGAAGATAAATAGCACAACATCTAGAGATTGAAATACATTTTTTATCTGAAGTGTAAAACAAACTTGACTTTAACGTCAGAAGAGATGATTTTACATGCTGATCCTAGAAAGTGATCCCTGCTGAGTCCTAGTGCCCCCCCCCCCCCCCCCGCTACCTTCCCCTCCACATCAATAAGAGTCCTGACAGACCCCAGATCAGACTCAACTCTTCTCCTTCATTCAGAGCAACACTTCATCTGGACTTCTCTCTGCCTGCTCACACAGGCGGCCATCTTGTTTCCCAGCTTTAAACAATCACACGTTCACCATCAATTCAACCGTTTCTCCAACCACAACAATCAAAGACGTCATCTCGACCAATCACAGCTCCACTTACTCAACTTTCAGCCATGAACTTCATCAGTGTGCAGCTCTCTTCTGTCCTCAGCAGGTCTGAGTAGAAAAGGAGCTTCAACTTCAACTTCCAGCAGACAAAGTCAAGTGACGCAGTTTCTCATCATTAACCAGAGTGTGTGTGTGTGTGTGTGTGTGTGTGTGTGTGTGTGTGTGTGTGTGTGTGTGTGTGTGTGTGTGTGTGTGTGTGTGTTTGTGTGTGTGTGTGTGTGTGTGTCCTCACTTCACTATGAAAGTATGCAGTCTGACTGGTTGGACCACTAGTGGAGCCAGAATAAACTAATGTGGGTGTGCATCAGAAAAACTGGGTGAGTCACATCTGATAATCTCTAATGTTCTAACCTCACATTTACCGGTAGACGCTCTGTATGCTGGAAAGAGAGAGAGAAAGAAATATACCAACCTACTGAGGCACATCACAATCACGATTTACATTGCACATCTTTTACAAAACAGTGATAAGAACAACCTTTACACAATCATTTGCATCGTATGAAGCTTTTGCACAACCCCCGCAGCGTCAGGCAACATTATTTAAAGTTTCAATCGATGGAGGTCCAAATCAGCAACCCAGTCTCGTAATTTTTAATCTGTTGATTCATGTACACGGACACGTTTATCTAATTTTTTTCATGGTGGTCAGCACGTAATGGGAAGCAGGAAAAGGAAACGTGACATGCAGGACACAATCCGCGGTCTCGGGGGGGACGCGGTACAACAACGGACGGTTGGGTTTAGGAAAAGAGGAATGGGGAAATGAACGGGGGGGGGGGGTATTGTATACATCCTTACCTACTTCTCCGGGAACCATCACCTTATCACTTATTCACTAATAACGTCAGACTGATGTCATGAAGCGGCGTATGTATAACACGCCAATCCGTATGCCGTTATTGAGACGCATACTCGCTTTGTAGCGTGTTTTTCAACGCCGTTTGGCCTCCATTGACTTACATTACCTTGCGATTGCGTGTGAATTGACGCCGTAGCGAGTAGTATGAAAGGGGGAAAATCCACACAGCGAGGTTGGTCGGGGGGGTGGACGGGTCAGACATCACATGACTTTCACCCAGGAGACCGGGGATCGTGACCCACGTCTCACGTTTCCTAAACCCAACCGTAGCCTCGTGATAACACGCCACGTGGCTTCAGAAAGTGGCGTGTATGTTTACATCCGCTGAATACGGCGTAGACGTACACGCGTATAGCTCAAAACACGTACAGATAACACGCCACGTGGCTTTAGGAATGTGGCGTGTATGTTTAGGTGAAGTCATGATGTCACGTTGAATAACTTAGTGGTTAAAGAAATGCAAACAACCAAGAGAGTTTTTGTCTCCTATCCCAGAATGCATCTGTGGTGAGGCCAGACCTTCCTCCACAGCACTGTGGAGAGAGAGCCGGACATGAGAGAATATCGGCAAACTGGTGCATGAAAAAAGTGAATGAAAACAGAGACAAGATGTGGGCAGCAGCAGCATTTTAATGTCTTCACACAGTTCTTCATAGAAACAGCACTTTATAACACAGACAGTCACACTATCTGCTGTTATTCTACCTTTATAACACAGACAGTCACACTATCTGCTGTTATTCTACCTTTATAACACAGACAGTCACACTATCTGCTGTTATTCTACCTTTATAACACAGACAGTCACACTATCCTGCTGTTATTTTACCTTCATAAAGACAGACAGTCACACTATCCTGCTGTTATTCTACCTTTATAACACAGACAGTCACACTATCCTGCTGTTATTTTACCTTTACTGCACACAAAGTTTCACACAGCGGCGATGTAAACAGCGTTTAGCGTTTATTTCCATTTCTACGAAGTAGTGCAAAGCTGAAAGAGGAATCTTTGGCTGTCAGATTACAGGACTAAACAAACCGTCGACGTGTTTGTAGGCACATTTCTTTATTTTGCAGCAGACGTGTTAAAATGTTAACACACACACCGTGTCGTCACGCTGGTTCTCTGTCCAAAAGTAAACCTCAGATTCTCATTTTGAGAGCTCAAAGTGCAAAAAGTCCCGAAAGAGTCTGAGGACCGTTACGGTTTAAGTCCTCGTCGGTTCATTTTCAGTTTTCTATGTCTTAAATCTGGAGTTTTCTGTGTAACAAACAGATCTTTAAAGACGCAGAGCGGGATTTTGGTCCAGAGACTTCAGGTGAACATTTTCTTTACAGAAAGCTTTAGCAGCACTAATATATATATATATATATATATATATATATATATATATATATATATATATATATATATATATATATATATATATATATATATATATATATATATATATATATATATATATATATATATATTATTAGTATTGCTTCTTCTCTGTGTTGTCGATGTGAGTGTGAATGAGGGTCGGCCCTCAATGAGCCAGGACATATCAATACAGGTCGAATGAATGAATGAATGAATGAATGAATGAATGAATGAATGCTCCTTTAACAAACCTATGGATTGTATCTTAAAATCAAAAGGCACATTTAGAGTCGGCCGTCAGAAGTCTATGTTCACACTTGGTGTCTTTTTTTTTAGTAAACCGTGTTTTCAAAAAAGTCCTGAGTGCATTTTTTTTTTTTTTTTAAACGCCACCACCACTTCTCTGGAGTTCAGAGCGACAGCCGACCAATGGCAGGCGGAGTAGCGGGACCTGTCGTTTCCATAACAACAACAACAATAACAAAAAAGGGGAGTCGGAGCACAGCGAGTTATTTTCTCTCCTCAGAAACGTCGCAAAAAGAGACGAAAACGTCGGAAAAAAAACTTTGAAAAAGGCGAAACGAGAACTTGCTCGATTGACTGTTTTATCTCGCGTCGCTCCACATGGCGCTCTGGGATACTGTAGCAGTAGTTGTCATAGCAACAACAGATGCTCTCGGCTGATTGTTGGAATCAAAACGCTGCCCTAGTCATCTTTTCCTTCATAAAAAAAGACGCGACGTGTGATCACGGCCTAGAGTGTCAGAGGGATGAGTGTCTGTTGGGGTTTACTTTTGGACAGTCTGTTCCTCCTCCTCTTCCTCCTCTTCCTCCTCCTCACTGTCCCTGTCCCTGTCCCGGCAGCGCCCCCAG
>CM042441.1:1460717-1495717 GCA_023631565.1 Gymnocephalus cernua
CTCGTTGACCGCCGCCTCGCCCTGAATACGAGCCGCCTCGGCGCGGGACTGAGCCTCGGCCTTCGCCGCTCCCGTACTCTCCACCGCCGCGCTGAAACACACACACGGGCCGGGAAACACCATTACATTCAATCAAACTTTATTGTCCCCTTAGGGAAACCTTTCTTGGACTCCGGCACTGACGACTGCAAATCAATGAGAGCCGCCGGCCACATCAACAGACCACCGTGACACTACTGCACAACACATACGGCCTCAAGAAACATTATTTTACATTTTGATTGATGCAGGGCACATTACATTGCATTTAGCTGACGCTTTGATCCAAAGCGACTTACAATTGCTATATATCAGAGGTTGCAACTATGGTTAAGTGCCTTGCTCAGGGACACATTGGTTGATGTATCGCAGTGGGAATTGAACCCAGGTCTCCTACACCAAAGGCATGAGTCATATCCACCAGCAGCACAAGTGAGTTATAAAAGACTGTTTGACTATTGAAGTTGGCCCTCCGCCAAGTACTACCAAGTACTCAGCCGCATAGCCTCAGCACGGAGGCAGGAGAAGCTTATGGTTCCCTTTAACTTATATATTATAATATAGAAAACAGACTAAATATCATATGGTATAAAAGTAAATACATATAAAGTCATGAAAATATAAAACCATGCAGCAATGGATAATATATGAAAGAAAAATCACACATCGGTATGACAGGTAGAAACTTTCCACTACAAGTAAACTGAACGGGGATAGCTGTGTTTCAGGTACAGTAACCACGGTGACCCGGAGGTTACCTGAGAGCCTCCAGCTCCAGCAGCTCCCTCCTGGCCTTCTCGGCCTCGGACTGGTCCGTGATCCTCTGCCTCTCCAGCTTGCCCCGGGCCTCCTGCTCCAGGCGCTCCGCCTCGTGCCTGAACACACACCAAGAAACACAGATTAGAGTTTCTTTCTGCGATAAATATACTGTGTTCTCACGTAGAAATTCTTACTATTTATGCAGGTTATACATTTTATTTGCCTACGTGTACATTCTTTCCTGTGTATATGTTTTGAATAGTTGTTCCTGTATTCTATCCTCTTTATTATTTCTTGTATATTCTGTAATGTGTGCTGTGTGTCTTATATTTGTTGCTGTATGATCCATCTGCATGAAACATTAACTTCCAAAACTGTCAGATTTACATCTCGTTAGCTAATTAGAGTCAGCTTCTAGTTCCCCTACACAACATGTATACCATGGTCTGGGTGAATACTGGATTCTGATTGGCTGCAGGGTGTCCATTTAAAAGTACTAAGGTATCCCGGTGAAACTGAAGAAAGTGTACGCTCTACAGGAGAAGAGACCGGCGCAGAATGAAGGAAAAGCAGAAAATGATTCTTTCTGGTGTCTGATTTCCCTTTTTGATGTTCCTAGCTCTGTGTGTATGCGTTTGTGTGTGTACGTGTGACTGCAGGCATACATATGTGTGTGTGTGTGTGTGTGTGTGTGTGTGTGTGTGTGTGTGTGTGTGTGTGTGTGTGTGTGTGTGTGTGTGTGTGTGTACGTGTGACTGCAGGCATACATATGTGTGTGTGTGTGTGTGTGTGTGTGTGTGTGTGTGTGTGTGTGTGTGTGTGTGTGTGTGTGTGTGTGTGTGTACGTGTGACTGCAGGCATACATATGTGTGTGTGTGTGTGTGTGTGTGTGTGTGTGTGTGTGTGTGTGTGTGTGTGTGTGTGTGTGTGTGTGTGTGTACGTGTGACTGCAGGCATACATATGTGTGTGTGTGTGTGTGTGTGTGTGTGTGTGTGTGTGTGTGTGTGTGTGTGTGTGTATGCATGCATGCATGCATGCGTGTACGTGCACGTGTGACTGCAGGCATACGTGCGTGCGTGTGTATGCATGCGTCTGTGTGGGTATGTACGTGCGTGTGTGACTGCAGGCATGTGTGTGTGTGCGTGCGTGCGCGTGACTGTGCGCGTGACTGCATGCTTCTGTGTGTGAGTGCAGGCATGTGTGTGCGTGCGTGCGTGCGTGCGTGCGTCTGTCTCTTTGTGCATGTGTATGTGTGTGCAGGTTTAGTTTAAGTTTATTTAGATAGGGACAAGTATGTTACATAAAACATGTTACATACTACAACATTTTAGCCGGAGCTATACATACAGACACACACATACAGTCTGTGTCTGTATGTGTGTGTCTGCGTGCGTGCGTGCATGTGTGCGTGCGTGTGTGTGTGCGTGTGTGTGTGTGTGTGTGCGCGGACCGTGCGGTGGCTTCCTGGGAGTTGGTGGTGATCTCGATGGCGAGCTGGACGCTCTTCTGCAGGGCGTCCCGCGTCCTCTGGTCCACCGGCTCCACCGACTGGATGTCCACGCTGCTGATGGTCAGGTGGTTCTGGCTGAAGCGGAGGCTGGACCGCACGCTCATCTTCTCGTCGAAGCCAAACACCGCCGAGCAGATGATCCGGTTCGAGTTCTGCAACCAGGAAACATCTCAGAGTCACGATCGTGATTTCATATGAAGAAGAAGAACACAGAATGTGTCAGTGTTTTGGGATCTCCACCAGGTGGCAGCGTAACCTCGGCTGTAAACAGCACTGGAATGTAACTAAGTACATGTACTCCAGTACTGTACTTCAGTCCAAATGTTGAGGTACTTGTACTTTACTTGAGTCTTTTCTTTTCATGCCACTTTCTACTTCTACTCCGCTACATTTCAGAGAGAAATATTGTAATTTTACTCCACTACATTCATCTGTTACAGCTTTAGTTACTAGTTACTTTACATGTTAAGATTCCTGCACATCCTCCCCGAACTCTACGGTTATGCATGTTACCTGCAGTCCTGAATAAAGTAGTTTACTTAACCCTTGTGTTGTCCTAGGGTCAAATTTGACCCGTTTTCAAAGTTCTTTATATCAGAAATATGAGATTCTTGCAACCAAACTGCCCCAAAATAACTTGGATGCATGATAACAATCTTTGCAGGTACAATTAATGATTACTTTCATTGCATTTTGAGTGTTTTATTCTATTTTATAGCATTTAAAATGTTACTATTAGTCAAAACAATTCATATTTCGGCTTTTTTTTTTTTTTAAACTAAAAAAAAAAGTATAATGTCATTTAAATTAGCGTTAATGACCATGAATTTAAAAAAGTGTTGAGAAAAGTGCCAAAAAACATTTTCAATTTTGAACAAATTCATGAAGACAACACGAGGGGTAACTATTAGAAGATGAACCTGGGACTACGGAATAAATTAGCATTCTTGCTATCTGCAGCGTTACACGTTGCACCTGTACGGATGTTGATTAACGTGCTCCGTCCCATCAAATTAATTCATAAATACATAAATAAAGCGAAAAGCTCCTGAAACAGAAGAAGAAGAAGAAGAAGAAGAAGAAGAAGAAGACGACTGTGGGACACAAACCTTGTGGAAGTCGTCAAACTGCACGGAGGCGACGGCTCCTCTGACTCGGGAGGCGATGGCTTTGCAGGAGTCTCCGACAAAGTCGGGAACGGCGAAGAGAGCCGCGGCGTCGGCGAGGTCCACCGGAGGCTTTACGTCAAAGTGCCTGAAGAAGAAGAGGAAGAAGAAGAGGAAGAGGAAGAGCGATCGCGGTCAGAGACGGTTAATTCAAACCAGTTATCATGGAACATGAGGAAGTGTAGAGAGTCTTCATTTCTTTATATGTTGTCTATATATTATTTGCAAATTCCACATAAGTGTTGCTGAGGCTCTCCGCTCTCATTCCCCCTGCTCTGGTGTTTCCCTCTCTCATTCCCCCTGCTCTGGTGTTCCCCCTCTCATTCCCCCTGCTGTGGCGTTCCCCCCTCTCATTCCCCCTGCTCTGGCGTTTCCCCCTCTCATTCCCCCTGCTCTGGCGTTTCCCCCTCTCATTCCCCCTGCTCTGGCGTTTCCCCCCTCTCATTCCCCCTGCTCTGGCGTTTCCCCCTGCTCTGGTGTTTCCCCCTCTCATTCCCCCTGCTCTGGCGTTCCCCCCTCTCATTCCCCCTGCTCTGGCGTTTCCCCCTGCTCTGGTGTTCCCCCCTCTCATTTCCCCTGCTCTGGTGTTTCCCCTCTCATTCCCCTGCTCTGGCGTTTCCCCCTCTCATTCCCTCTGCTCTGGCATTTCCCCCTCTCATTCCCCCTGCTCTGGTGTTTCCCCCTCTCATTCCCCCTGCTCTGGTGTTTCCCCCTCTCATTCCCCTGCTCTGGTGTTTCCCCCTCTCATTCCCCTGCTCTGGTGTTTCCCCCTCTCATTCCCCCTGCTCTGGCGTTCCCCCCTCTCATTCCCCTGCTCTGGTGTTTCCCCCTCTCATTCCCCCTGCTCTGGCGTTTCCCCCTCTCATTCCCTCTGCTCTGGCATTTCCCCCTCTCATTCCCCCTGCTCTGGCGTTTCCCTCTCTCATTCTCCCTGCTCTGGTGTTCCCCCTCTCATTCCCCCTGCTGTGGCGTTCCCCCCTCTCATTCCCCCTGCTGTGGCGTTCCCCCCTCTCATTCCCCCTGCTCTGGCGTTCCCCCCTCTCATTCCCCCTGCTCTGGCGTTTCCCCCTGCTCTGGTGTTCCCCCCTCTCATTTCCCCTGCTCTGGTGTTTCCCCTCTCATTCCCCTGCTCTGGCGTTTCCCCCTCTCATTCCCTCTGCTCTGGCATTTCCCCCTCTCATTCCCCCTGCTCTGGTGTTTCCCCCTCTCATTCCCCCTGCTCTGGTGTTTCCCCCTCTCATTCCCCTGCTCTGGTGTTTCCCCCTCTCATTCCCCTGCTCTGGTGTTTCCCCCTCTCATTCCCCCTGCTCTGGCGTTTCCCCCTCTCATTCCCCCTGCTCTGGCGTTTCCCCCCTCTCATTCCCCCTGCTCTGGCGTTTCCCCCTCTCATTCCCCCTGCTCTGGCGTTTCCCCCTCTCATTCCCCCTGCTCTGGCGTTTCCCCCCTCTCATTCCCCCTGCTCTGGCGTTTCCCCCTGCTCTGGTGTTTCCCCCTCTCATTCCCCCTGCTCTGGCGTTTCCCCCCTCTCATTCCCCCTGCTCTGGTGTTTCCCCCTCTCATTCCCCCTGCTCTGGTGTTCCCCCCTCTCATTTCTCCTGCTCTGGTGTTCCCCCTCTCATTCCCCCTGCTCTGGCGTTTCCCCCCTCTCATTCCCCTGCTCTGGCGTTTCCCCCCTCTCATTCCCCCTGCTCTGGCGTTTCCCCCCTCTCATTCCCCTGCTCTGGTGTTTCCCCCTCTCATTCCCCCTGCTCTGGCGTTTCCCCCTCTCATTCCCCCTGCTCTGGTGTTTCCCCCTCTCATTCCCCCTGCTCTGGCGTTTCCCCCTCTCATTCCCTCTGCTCTGGCATTTCCCCATCTCATTCCCCCTGCTCTGGTGTTTCCCCCTCTCATTCCCCCTGCTCTGGTGTTTCCCCCTCTCATTCCCCCTGCTCTGGTGTTACCCCCTCTCATTCCCCCTGCTCATGCGTTTCCCCCTCTCAAACAGAGATTAGTTATTCCACTAGATATAAAAACACTTGCTGCACCAAGATCACTTCTGCTCAAAAATCTGCTTAAATCCTAAACGTGGCGGTGGAGATGGAGCCTTATGTTCCCGGTTCTGATGGTGAATCCCCGGCTCCAGTTACCAGTTGTAGGAGAGCTGCAGCTGCAGCCGGGCGTGGTCGGCCGTCTCGATGGTGATGATGTCGGTGAAGAAGTCGGGCCCCAGCAGCAGGCAGATGGCTTTAATGACGTTGGCCCTCTTTGGTTTGTCTCCGGACAGCGACAGCACGGTGAACTGCTCGTCAGGTCCCAGCATCACCATCTCTGGTCCGAACACCACCCTGGAAACAGAACCGCAACGCGTTAGCATCATATCCCTCCAGGGTCCCACCCATGGGCGGTTTTAGGGTCAGTGTATGTTTTGGTCATTCGATTTTCATTTCATTAACAGGTATTAAAAAAAACAAAAAACGAATGGTTATTGAATTTTCATTTTAAAATACAAAAATCAAAATTGAAATACAAGACGTTTTTTCCTTTTCATCGTCAAAAGGGAATGTGAATAAAATGAGAAAAAAAACGTGACTAAAAAAATGTGATGAAAAAAAAAAAAAAAAAAACGTGAAAAATGTGAGAAAAAAACGTGACGGGAAAAAAAACATGAGGAAAAAAAAAGTGCCGAAAAAAAACGTGACGGAAAAAAAAGTTAGAAAAAAAACGTGACGAAAAAACAACGTGACGAAAAAAAATGTGCCGGAAAAAAAATGTGCCGGAAAAAAAATGTGATGGAAAAACAACGTGAGGAGAAAAAATGTGCCAAAAAAAAGAGCCGAAAAAAAAGTGCCGAAAAAAAATGTGATGAAAAAAAAAAAAAAAAAAAGGTGAAAAAAGTGAGAAAAAAACGTGACGGGAAAAAAAATTGAGAAAAAAAAAACACGACGAAAAAAAAACATGAGGAAAAAAAAAGTGCCGCAAAAAAACATGACGGAAAAAAAAACATGACGGAAAAAAAAGTCAGAAAAAAATGTGCCAAAAAATAACGTGACTTCAAAAAAACGTCACGAAAAAAAACGTCACGAAAAAAAACGACACGAAAAAAAAGTGCCCGAAAAAAAACGTGACCAAAAAAAACGTGACCAAAAAAAACGTGACCAAAAAAAACGTGACAAAAAAAGTGCCGAAAAAAAACGTGACTACAACAAAACGTGCCGGAAAAAAAAGTTAGAAAAAAAAGTGCCGAAAAATAAACGTGAAGAAAAAAAAAAACGTGACGAAAAAAAACGTCACGAAAAAAAAGTGCCCGAAAAAAAACGTGACCAAAAACAGTTAGAAAAAAAAAGTGACGAAAAAAAACGTGACGAAAAAAAACGTGACGAAAAAAAACGTGACGAAAAAAAACGTGACGAAAAAAAACGTGACGAAAAAAAACGTGACGAAAAAAAATGTGACGAGAAAAAAGTGCCCGAAAAACAACGTGACGAAAAAAAAAAATGTGCCGAAAAAAACGTGACCGAAAAAAAAGCCAAAAAAGTTAGAAAAAAAACGTGATGAAAAATAAAACGTGACGAAAAAAAGTCTGAAAAAAAATGTGATGAAAAAAAAAAAGTGAGAAAAAAAAGTGACGGGAAAAAAAAATTGAGAAAAAAAAAAACGTGATGAAAATAAAACGTGACGAAAAATAAAACGTGACGAAAAATAAAACGTGACGAAAAAAAGTCAGAAAAAAATGTGCCGAAAAATAAAATGTGACGAAAAAAACGTGACGAAAAAAAAGTTACGGGAAAAAGTGAGAAAAAAAGTGACGAAAAAAACGTCATGGAAAAAAACGTGACAAAAATAAAGTGATGAAAACATGACGAAAAAAAAGTGACGAAAAAAACGTCACGGAAAAAAATGTGACAAAAATAAAGTGATGAAAACGTGACGAAAAAAATGTGACCAAAAAAACGTGCCAAAAAAAAATTTGCCGAAAAAAACGTGACCGAAAAAAAAGTGAGAAAAAAAAGTGCCGAAAAATAAACGTGAAGAAAAAAAAAACGTGACGAAAAAAAGTCAGAAAAAAATTTGCCGAAAAATAACGTGACCAAAAAAAACGTGACCAAAAATAAAGTGATGAAAACGTGACGAAAAAAAAGTGACGAAAAAAATTGAAGAAAAAAAAAACGTGACGAAAAAAAGTCAGAAAAAAATTTGCCGAAAAATAACGTGACTTCAAAAAAACGTCACGAAAAAAAAGTGCCCGAAAAAAAAAGGGACCGAAAAAAAACGTGACCAAAAAAAACGTGACCAAAAAAAACGTGACCAAAAAAAGTTAGAAAAAAAACGTGACGAAAAAAAATGTGACGAAAAAAAAGTGCCCGAAAAACAGCGTGACGAAAAAAAAAATGTGCCGAAAAAAACGTGACCGAAAAAAAAGCCAAAAAAAAAACATGACGGAAAAAAAAGTTAGAAAAAAAAGTGCCGAAAAAAAACATGACGGAAAAAAAAGTTAGAAAAAAAACGTGACGAAAAATAAAACGTGACGAAAAAAAGTCTGAAAAAAATTGTGATGAAAAAAAAAAAGTGAGAAAAAAAGTGACGAAAAAAACGTCACGGAAAAAAACGTGACAAAAATAAAGTGATGAAAACGTGACGAAAAAAAAGTGACGAAAAAAACGTCACGGAAAAAAACGTGACAAAAATAAAGTGATGAAAACGTGACGAAAAAAATGTGACCAAAAAAACGTGACAAAAAAAAATGTGCCGAAAAAAACGTGACCGAAAAAAAAGTTAGAAAAAAAGTGCCGAAAAATAAACGTGACGAAAAAAAAAAACGTGACGAAAAAAAGTCAGAAAAAAATTTGCCGAAAAATAACGTGACTTCAAAAAAACGTCACGAAAAAAAAGTGCCCGAAAAAAAACTTGACCAAAAAAAACGTGACCAAAAAAAGTTAGAAAAAAAACGTGACGAAAAAAAATGTGACGAAAAAAAAGTGCCCGAAAAACAACGTGACGGAAAAAAAAATGTGCCGAAAAAAACGTGACCGAAAAAAAAGCCAAAAAAAAAAAAACATGACGGAAAAAAAAGTTAGAAAAAAAAGTGCCGAAAAATAAAACGTGACGAAAAAAAGTCTGAAAAAAATTGTGATGAAAAAAAAAAAGTGAGAAAAAAAAGTGACGGGAAAAAAAAATTGAGAAAAAAAAAAACGTGATGAAAAATAAAACGTGACGAAAAATAAAACGTGACGAAAAAAAGTCAGAAAAAAATGTGCCGAAAAATAAAATGTGACGAAAAAAACGTGACGAAAAAAAAGTTACGGGAAAATGTGAGAAAAAAAGTGACGAAAAAAACGTCACGGAAAAAAACGTGACAAAAATAAAGTGATGAAAACGTGACGAAAAAAATGTGACCAAAAAAAACGTGAGGAATAAAAGTGAGTAAAAAAAAGCTGACGAAAAAAAAAAACGTGACCAAAAAAACGTGAGAAAGAAAACGTGAGTGTTGTGACTGCGGTCATAGTTCTGTTTAGTTATTCAGGACAGGAAACCCGACCCACCTGGCCGCCTTCTCCCTGTAGTCGTAGACCTGGACGGCGGCGTTGTGGGGGACCCTGAAGGAGACCACCTTGGTCTTGTCCCTGGGACGACCGTCGTCGTCTCCGGTTCTGGTCCGGTGCGAGCGGTCGGCCAGCGGGTCCAGAGGAGACGCCAGCAGCGCCTCCACGTTGGCGGGAAGCTCCTTCTGCCACAGCTCCTCATCCTGAGTCAGCATGTAGGTGTGGCCGATCACCGCACGCACCTGAGAGACGGGAGGGACGCAAAGCAGGACTTAACCCAACGCCACGGAGAGCAAGAGGCCTCATGTCCTGAGGTGTCTCAAGACATTTGGTCATATGGTCCCTTAACATGCTACAGTAGAGAGTATAACGCTGTACAGTAGAGAGTATAACGCTGTACAGTAGAGAGTATACCGACAGGTGGCATTGTAGTGTGGTTTGGCTACTTCACATGACCGTAATCTTCTGAAAGGTGGTCAGAACTGCATCTAAAATCATCGGGTTCCACTCGAACCGCTCCAAAACAACGCAGCACTAAGAAGGCACGAGGTATTAATGCAGAATTCTAGTCATCCTGCACACACTGGCCCTGACACGGGCCGTACGGGCGTACGCCGATTCCTACGCAAAGCTCGGCATTTATCAGTTTGAACGTGAGCGTAGGCTGCGATCAAATCTCACGTCTGGTCTGAACTCGTGTACGCAAGTTTTCGAGTCAGTGTGGCCTCGCGGTGCGGCATATAATCAGTTAAACAGGAGAAGGAGAAGACATCAGGGTCTAACTGTGTGTCAATCACTGCTCATGCACACGCATTCATTCTCCCTTGTGGGGGGAGGGGCTTAGGAAACCGTTTTGGGCTTTAGCAGAAAGGGGGGAGGGACTGAGAAGTTGATGAAGTTGGCCAAGTCCTGGATCTTCACAATCCACCTACGGCACCTTTAATGTACTTTTTGTTAAACATGAACACAAAGAAAACTCTGCAGAGACTCTACAGTCATTTCATTCAGACCTCTGGAGGCGACAGACGGAGAGATGGTAGTTTTTACTTGTCGTGCACCTTATTGTTGTATTAGACTCTTTATATTTGCACTCTTTCCCACTTTGTATCAATCCAGGAACTTAATTTGCATGATGGACTTTACACATTATTTTGGGGGGTTATAGTTGAAGGGGACCTTGATAGGAAGCAGCGGTATGTTCCTTTAAAAGACGTAAAGCGACTGCGTACCTTTCCAGTTTTGATGTCCCGGACGTAGATGCCCTCGTTCTCGTCCAATGGGATGGCCTGTCGTCTCAGCATCACCTCCACGGCGGCGGGAGGGACGTACTCGATGGGCCCCCGCAGCATCCAGCGGTCTCCGGGGCGACGCAGGACGCCGGCGCTCCTCCGCGAGCGCTTGGCCCTCTCCTCTTCCTCCTCCTCCTCTTCTTCCTCCTCGCCGCGCTGACAGAGGGAACGGGTGAGAGAGAGGTGGAGGAGGGAGAGAAGGGTTAACATGGCGATGCATTGGAGTGGTGGAAGAGGGGGAGGAGAGGGAGGAAGAGGAGGAGAGGGAGGAAGAGGAGGAGCGGGGGATGGAGAGGGACACTGAGAACAAAGAAAGCCAAAGTGGAAGACATTTAAAAAAAAGCGGAGGAAAACGTAAAGGGTGGAGGGAGTGGATCAAAGAGAAAGACGGGAGAGAGAAAGAGAGAGAGAGAGAGTCGGGGTATATTGAGTCAGCCTGGTTAGTGGGGGGGGGGGGGCATCCATTCACGAAAGTATCGGACATTCTTTTTGGTGATCATCTTTAAAATTATTCTTTGGAGTTCGAGGAGCGAAAAGCTCCGTTTGCAGAATACAGCGCTGGAAGAAGTATTCAGATCCTTTACTGCAGTAAAAGTACTAAAACCACACTGTTAAAATACTCTGTTACAAGTTAAAGTCCTGCAGTGACAATGTAACTTCAGTAAAAGTCTGTAAGTATCATCAGGTAAATGTAGTTAATCTCGGAAAAGCGACAAAACGTCAAAAAGGCGACAAAGTTAGAAAAAAAGTGGCAAAAACTTTGGAAATTAATTTAAAAAACAAACAAATTGTCCAAAAACAAAGAACAAAAAGCGACAAACGTTGACAAAAATGGCCTAAAAAAGAGCGACAAAAAGTGGCAAAAATCCACGTCAACAACTGTTTTGATTATTGGGGTGGGAGGGGGGGGGGGGGGGGACATTTGTTGGTTTTGAGAATTGTTTTTTCTGAAGTTTTTCTAACGTTTTTTTCCGATGTATTACATTCTGCTCAACACATGAGGACAGATCTTGTGATTTCTTTGTTGTTGTTGCAGAATACAGCGCTGGAACTAGTATTCAGATACTTGAGTACTAATACCACACTGTTAAAATACTGTCCCACCCAAAGCCTCCCTGTCCTCGTGCAGCTCCAGCAGACACATTAACCACGGAGCCAGGTGTGGTCCGAGACCTTCAGCCTCTGGACCAGAGACAGAGACACACCTGACTTCTCACCTCATTCCAGGTGAACCATCGTCACACCTTCTCAGATAAACCGGTTACACAAGACGAGCTTCACAGACCGCCATCAGCTCCTCCTTCACACACACGTCACTCTGACCAGCAGCACAACCACGGTGGACACACAAGGGCGTGACTTTGGGTTCAACATGGAGGAGGGGGGGGGTGCAAACATCCTGCATTCTGGTGAACTTTTATGCAACAATTTATGCCTTTTCTTCATTAACTTATGCAAATGTCTTGTTGTGCACTGGCCAGTTTTCTCTCTCTCTCTGTTCGTTCTCTAGCTCGCTCCACCACTTTGTTTATCTAACGTTAGCACCTCACCTCTCTCTCCCGCCGCTAGTTAATAACTCAGTGTGAGATGTGTATGTCTGTGTAGTTTGTATTTATTTTGTCCATTATTGATGGTGTTTGTTGTCTGTATAGTCTGTGTGTTGTTTATGTTGCATTCTATTGCTGCACAATGAATTACCCCTCGGGGATAATTCTCTCTGTCTCTGTCTCTCACTCACTCACTCACACACACACACACACACACTACAGCAGTAGCTGTTGTTATAGCAACAAAAGATGCTCTCGGCTGCTTTTTGGCACCAACAGCCTAAATGTTCGTGCTCAGAATTTACAAAAAGCGGAAGTTAAAGACGGACTGTGGCGAATCCTCAGTTCCCCATCGAGTCGTGTCACTGTTTGGTTGTTGTACGTTCATGATTTCCTCTTTACTGGAGTTTTAAAAGTAAACCCAACGCTGGAAGCCAGAGACCGGTAACGGTAAGTTCCCTCGGGGGGGAGTTATGACAGAGCAATAAATATAATATGCAGCCTGGACTCTTCTATAACCGGGTAGTTACACGTGTTATTCTGCAGAATGACGACGATTACCTTTGGTACTTTAACTTTACTTTGATGCCTATACTTTTGTACTTTTGAATGAAGGACTTTAACTTGTAACACAGTATTTCCACACTGTGGTATTACTGCTTTTACTGCAGTAAAGCTGCGTTGCCATGGCACTCAGCACGCCGCTGTGGTTTCTAACCTCCTGGGTGTCGTTGAAGGCCTCCACGGCTCGGAGGACCAGACCCTCCTCCTCCGACAGCACGTACACGTCCTGGATGCCCTGTTCAAGGCGCTCGCCCGGCTGCAAGAAGAAAGAGCGCTCGCCCTGGCGGAGAGAAAGAGAACAAGTTACCAGGATGTAGAAGATGTGAATATCACTGCAGAACACAACGAGATACACTAGTGGCGTTTACACTAGTGACACTAAATATTCTGTGAAGTTTTGACAGTTGCTCTTAACACTCCCTCCAGAAAAACGTGACGATCGCATAATTCAATGCATAATCAGCCAAAGTCCGCTTATTTATGTGGGACTTGCATGATTTCATAATCCCAAAAAAAAAAAAAGGGGGGAGAGGGGGAGTGTATTTTAGGGTATGCAACAGTCCATCACGGTGGACTCGTGCCTCACCTTCACGACCCTCTTCTGTCCCAGCTGGGGTTTCCCGTCGGGGCCGACCGGGTCCAGGATCACGCAGTACTGCCGGCTGCTCAGCGTGGTCACCTCCACCACGCCGACCACCTCCTCGGACACGGACGGGATGTGAGCCTCCCTGTCGGCCATGGTGACCAGCCACTCCTCCCCCGTACGCCGGTCCCGCCCGCCGGCGTCCTTGAAGGGGCGCAGGGCGCGGACATGAAGGGCTTTCTGGGGGAAACCACAGGAGGAGATTTCATCAGCACAAAACGTTGATGATTTCAGGTCCAGACGACAAATCATCCCAACGGCACTCGGTTTGTTTATTATATACAAACAAAGGCAGGATAGGCAAACGCTCGCCGCGCCGCCGGTCCAGATGAGTCCAGACAAACGCCAAAGACGTCAAAAAAACATCAATATAACCATCGCTAAATGTTTTATGTTGTTATAATTTAAATATCTCAGTTATTGTCAACAGTTAACGTCCTCTAACGTCGGACGTTTCCTTCCTGACGGTCGGCGCCGCTACGTCTGCGCCCCTCACCTTGTCTGTCAGGATGAAGGCGTTGACGATGTCGATGACTTCCTCGTGAGCACCTGGGAGGTACGCTCCCACCTTACTGACCAGCCACTCCTCGCCTGAAACACACACACACACACACACTCTCAGTACTGGAAGGGCGAGGGTGTGTTACCTGTGACCCTGCAGATCTCCCCCCCCCCCGTGTGTGTGTGTGTGTGTGTGTGTGTGTGTGTGTTACCTGTGACCCTGCGGACCCCCCCCCTGTCCGTCCCCTCCTTGCGAGCCCTCAGTCTGATGGCCTGGTTCTCTCTGATCACCGTGGCTTTGATGGTCTCCAGCACGGCCACCTCCTTCCTGGGGATGTAGGTCCCTGACACGCAAATACACAGGATACATGGTATTACATATGTACACACACACACACACAGTATACATGTATACACACACACACAGTATATATGTATACACACACACACAGTATACATGTATACACAGAGAAAGGTAAAACACCTTCATTACATCTGGCACATTGTGAAGAAGAACACTGACAAGACTTCTAAGAAGAATCTGGTGTGATGTTATTGTGATTGTATTTGACCCCCCCCCACCTGGTCCCTCGAACAGCCACTCGTCTCCGGCCACTCTCTTCACGCCCCCCTCCCCCTGGAAGTCCAGAAGCGCCTGGAGACGCAGCGCCGTGTCGGGGTACACGATCTGCAGCGGAGTCACGTCCTGCACACACACACACACACACACACACACGTCATCATCAATCACACTGTAATCATACAAGCAAATGTAACACACACACACACACACACGCACACACACACACACACACACACACACACACACACACACACACACACACACATACACACACACACACTTTTCTTCTACAATCTTTAGACTAATATATATTCCAAACATCAGAAGTGCGGGCCAGACCTGCTGGACCTCCTCTCCGGGGTACAGGGGGAACGGGTCCTGGGTCAGACGGATCTCCAGGTCGGCGTGCCGGAGTTTGGCCTGCCCCGATTGGTCGAAGAGGACCTGCTTGTCATCATCGCGGGCCACCGGGTTGATGACCACGCAGTAGTGACGCGGCGGCACCATGATCATCCGAACGGGCATGAACAGCACTCTGGGGGAGGGGGGGGGGGGGGATACCAATGCTTTAAAATATATTATATACAAACAAAACTCTCTCTCATATAACAGCTGACTGAACACAGATCATCTCTGTGTGGTATTAGTACTTTTACTGCAGCAAAGTGAGGACTTCTGTGTCTTCTGACTGTATTTTTTCAAGATCTCTCCCAAATGTGTCAGTCAAACTTTAGTATGCGTGTAAGCCCTGCCCCCCCCCCCCCCCCCCCCCCCAGAGCCAGATGAACCAATCAGGACGTGGCGTCTGACCTCTCGTTGTCCTGGCGGATGTACGTGAGCGGTCCGATCTCCACGCGGGCGATGTTGGTGTTCTGGTCCAGGACGTGGATGTAGTGATGGGGCGGGATGCGGATGATGGACGCCCCCCCCGGCCCCTCAGAGCCCGGACCCTGGTGTCCTCCATTCCTAGACATGATTCAAACTCTAAACTACAGATAGAGAGGGGGGGGGGGGGGGGGGGGGGGAGACAGAGAGCGAGAGAGACAAAGGAAACTTGGCGTGAACGTTGGAAGAAAAATGACTTTTATAGACTCTGAGCTTTATGTTGAAGCTTTATGTAAAGCTCAGGTATGCACACGGACACACCTGCTACACAGAAACCCCACACAGAGTACACAGATATACACACACAGAGTACACAGATATACACAGTATACACACAGATAACCCCACACACACCTCTCTGTGCACACAGAGCATTAACTGTTCCTCCTGTCATCTGACAGACCATCAATCATTTATCAGTTCAGGTCAAACACTTTCTCAACTCGCCGCCTGTAATCACACTGTATACGAGGGATTATTATGGGGTGGTTGAGGCTCAGGGACTCGCCCAGCACCGCCTCACACTCACAGACAGACGTAGACAGCAGGGATTGATTATGGTTTCAAGGATGAGGCAACGTTAACATACAAATAAAAAAGCCTGAGTCATGTTTTTTAAATACATGGGGTTGTGAGAAAGAGACGTTCTGACAAAAACACATAAAAACAAAGATGGAAAATGTCTGAGATTCAGGGAAGGAGGAGAAAAGGAGGAGAAAAGGAGGGGCCTCTGCAGGGACAATCTAGTACTGTATCTATATATACTGTCTATATGACTGTATACCTTTGTTCAGTACAAAGTGCATCAGCTCCGCCTCCGGTCACTTTGGCAACCATATAACATAAATCTGATCTCAGAGTCACATAACATACACTTTATGTGTACTTAGTTAGTGTTAACCAAGCACATACAGCAGGCCTGACTACCTTTAACTGCAGGAAGGTGAGGCACTTCCTGGTTGAACGCCATGACGCATTCTTAAAACTTGATACCAAATTCCCATTACAAACCCTACACATTTAAGGTCTCTTTCGTGTTAGGCAGTGTTTCGGCCTGGCAGAACATCGATTAAGATATGCATGGAATTATGAAGAAGCTGCGTTCAGTACGGCGTGCATTCATAACACAAACCAGCCATTACTACGGATTAATCTGAACTCTAATGGAGAGAATCGCTCCGCTCGACTGTGTGACGCTGACGTACCGCTGGCGGAAGAACGCCCTGAATTAGTGGACAAACAATGGTAGAAGTTGAGATTTTGTTGAACAGAGTTCTGTAACGTGTATCAGATGTTAGCCGATGTAAAGCCACGCCCCTACTCATCCACAAAACGTGTTAAATTGCGTTCTATAGAGCACGGGTATTTGCCGACACGCGATAAAGTTGTAAATGTGGAGATTTTAGAGCGGAGTTCGGCGAGGTGTGGTTCCGGAGTTCTTACCTCGGTCGTGTGAGGCTCAGCAGCTCGGACGGTTCCTGACTCAGACTGACTGAGGCTCACTGGGACCTTATGGAGCCAGCTGTCAGATGGGGGGCGGGGGGCGGGTCATAGATGTATATATCTGTGGGGGTGTGTCTGCTGTTTGGTTGTCCCGGAACACGGATCAAAAGTCACGTGATTAACCGACTGCAGAGCTGCGTCACGGTCAGACGGCGGCTCTTCTGATTGGTCAGTGAGAAAAGGTATTCTATATTAAAGCTGTATCTCAGTGGACTATTCACTCAAAGTCCTAAATGTTAAAAAACACAAATATCAGACAGTGGTGGAATGTAACTAAGTACATTTACTCCAGTACTGTACTTCAGTCCAAATGTTGAGGTACTTGTACTTTACTCGAGTCTTATCTTTTCATGTCACTTTCTACTTCTACTCCGCTACATCTCAGAGAGAAATATTGTACTTTTTACTCCACTACATTCATCTGTTACAGCTTAGTTACTAGTTACTTTAGTTACTCCACTACATTCATCTGTTACAGCTTTAGTTACTAGTTACTTTAGTTACTCCACTACATTCATCTGTTACAGCTTTAGTTACTAGTTACTTTAGTTACTCCACTACATTCATCTGTTACAGCTTTAGTTACTAGTTACTTTAGTGACTCCACTACATTCATCTGTTACAGCTTTAGTTACTAGTTACTTTAGTTACTCCACTACATTCATCTGTTACAGCTTTAGCTACTAGTTACTTTAGTTACTCCACTATATTCATCTGTTCCAGCTTTAGTTACTAGTTACTTTACACATTAAGATTCCTGCACACAAAACACATGTAGTTTATAAAATCTGATGTTTTATTCTAAAGTAAACTAGCCGACAATATAACGACTACAAGTCCAGCTGAGATGGTGTGTCTCTGTGTGTGTGTGTTTCTGTGAGTGTGTCTCTGTGTGTGTGTGTTTCTGTGAGTGTGTCTCTGTGTGTGTGTGTTTCTGTGAGTGTGTCTCTGTGTGTGTGTGTTTCTGTGTGTGTGTGTCTGTGTGTGTGTGTTTGTGTGTGTGTGTTTCTGTGAGTGTGTGTGTCTCTGTGTGTGTGTTTCTCTCTGTGTGTGTGTGAAAAAATCCCCCTTACAAAAGCGACCAAAACGTTTCCAACCTCCCCCCAGTAATCAAAACTCGCCTTTTTTGGTTTTTAAGGTTGTCGACGAATATTTTTGCCGCTTTTTTGGGACAATCTTTGCAACACGTGTCGCCTTTGTTAATTTCCGAAGTTTTTTCCGCTTTTTTCGAAATTTGTCTGAAAATGACTCATTGTAGGTTATCGAGTTATCGAGTTGTCGTGGAAACAGCCCAGAGTGTAAAGAAAAGACTTCAGACCTTTAATCTGGTGACTGATGAGGATCCATGTTGACACACGTGAACGACAATGAGCACACGTTCAGCTCTCTGATTGGTTGATTGAAAGACGTTAGTGTCCCAGAGATGACCTGGGATGAGTCAGCTGTTTATCCGTATCGTGGGTCAGAGGTCACGCTTCAATATGTTGTAGGGCTGTGACACATGTCACATGTCACCCTGTAGCCTACATGTCGAGATTAACTGAACTTGATACTTACAGACTTTTACTGAAGTAACATCGTCACTGCAGGACTTTACCTTGTAACAGAGTATTTTTACAGTGTGGTATTAGTACTTTTACTGCAGTAAAGGATCTGAATACTTCTTCCAGCGCTGTATTCTGCAAACAGCTTTTCACACCTTTTATTGTCCGTCCTCAGTGTGTTGACCGAGTGATGAGAGACGAGCTGAGGGTGTGTGTGTGTGTGTGTGTGCTTTGACAAAGGTTGGAATGGGGAGAGGTGGTCACAAACCGGCTCAACAGGGCGGGGTTTACCTCTGTAAATAGCCATTAATAATAATAAACTGTCTAAACTCCACGGAGGGAACTACTGGGGCAATAAACGCTCTTCAGATTCTGATTCTGACAAACAACGTTGCTAATCTGGAAACAAAGGCGATATCACGGTTACCGCCTAGTTTATTGTAGTCTGGTGGCCCACCAAAGCTGGGTGTGTGTGAGAGTCTGTGTGTGTGTGTGAGTGTGTGTGAGTGTGTGTCTGTGTGAGTGTGTGTCTGTGTGAGTGTGTGTGTATGTGTGTGTGTGTGTGAGTCTGTGTGTGTGTGTGAGTGTGTGTGAGTGTGTGTCTGTGTGAGTGTGTGTCTGTGTGAGTGTGTGTGTATGTGTGTGTGAGTGTGTGTCTGTGTGAGTGTGTGTCTGTGTGAGTGTGTGTCTGTGTGAGTGTGTGTGTGTGTGAGTGTGTGTGTGTGTGTCTGTGTGAGTGTGTGTCTGTGTGAGTGTGTGTGTCTGTCTGTGTGTGAGTGTGTGTGTATGTGTGTGAGTGTGTGTCTGTGTGAGTGTGTGTCTGTGTGTGTCTGTGTGTGAGTGTGTGTCTGTGTGTGTGTCTGTGCGTGAGTGTGTGTGTGTGAGTGTGTGTCTGTGCGTGAGTGTGTGTGTGTGAGTGTGTGTCTGTGTGAGTGTGTGTCTGTGAGTGTGTCTGTGTGAGTGTGTGTCTGTGTGTGTCTGTGCGTGAGTGTGTGTGTGTGTCTGTGAGTGTGTGTGTGTCTGTGTGAGTGTGTGTGTGTGAGTGTGTGTCTGTGCGTGAGTGTGTGTGTGTCTGTGAGTGTGTGTGTCTGTGTGAGTGTGTGTGTGTGTGTCTGTGCGTGAGTGTGTGTCTGTGCGTGAGTGTGTGTCTGTGAGTGTGTGTGTCTGTGTGTGTGAGAGTGTGTGTGTGTGTGTGAGTGTGTGTGTCTGTGTGTGAGAGTGTGTGTGTGTGTGTGTGTGAGTGTGTGTGTCTGTGTGTGTGTGTCTGTGTGTGAGTGAGTGTGTGAGTCTCTGTGTGTGTGTCTGTGTGTGAGTGAGTGTGTGAGTCTCTGTGTGTGTGTCTGTGTGTGAGTGAGTGAGTGTGTGAGTGAGTGTGTGAGTCTCTGTGTGTGTGTCTGTGTGTGAGTGAGTGTGTGAGTGAGTGTGTGAGTCTCTGTGTGTGTGTCTGTGTGTGAGTGAGTGTGTGAGTGAGTGTGTGAGTCTCTGTGTGTGTGTCTGTGTGAGTGTGTGTGCGTGTGTGTGTGTCTGCGCGGTATGAAGATGATACACCGTCTCGTCTCATTAGTGTGAACTGGCAGGTTAAGAAAAATTAATAAAAAAAAATAAAAATAAATATCACAAAAGACAAAAACACGTGAGCAGTGTTACATCATAGATATTTAATGGTTAAACAAATAATACAGCCAGACACACACACACACACACACACACACACACACACACACAGTAGGAATGTGGAGGCTGGTTACCTGCCGCTGCATACGGAGGATTTAAAAAGCCTCATTAAAACATTTCATATTTTATGTATTCTCTTGTTTCTTTGTGTGATTTCTCTTCAACGCTCGGAGAACGAAGCGTCTACTCAAGAAGAAATATAACAAAATGTTATCATAGACATTTATTATACATTTATATACTATCATATTACACTACTGATGTGAACGGAAGCACCAAAACAAGTTGTCCACATACACGAGTAAAGGTGTAAATGTTTTCACCCTTAAAGCGTAACTCTCGCCACAATGCATCCTGGGTGTTTCTGTGAATGTACGTGAGTCAAACTTTAGTTTAAAAGCATATTTAGGACGGAAGATCTACTTTTAAGATTGACCGTGTTCTTGTTTTTGGGTCAAATGGCCTTTTGAATGGGAGAGCTAGGGGCACTTTTATGCTAGCCTCAAAATATCTATTTTTAACCACTAAGAAGACTCGACACAACATGAGACTTTGCTCCGAGTGTCTCCAGGAGCTCTACACATTAACTCCACCGGAGCACAAGGGAGATACTAAATCTGTTGCTGCTTGTTTTGATATCGACTCGTTCTGACTGCCGAGACGGCGGCGACCGGAAACAACAAGAGCTACGGTGAGTTGTTAAAACCTTTCTTTTTAGTAAACTCTGGGTCCACAAACAACGTTCTCAATGCTGAGTTAATGTGTAGAGCTCCTGGAGACACTCGGAGCAAAGTCTCATGTTGTGTCGAGTCTTCTTAGTGGTTAAAAATAGATATTTTGAGGCTAGCATAAAAGTGCCCCTAGCTCTCCCATTCAATAGGACATTTGACCCAAAAACAAGAACACGGTAAATCTTAAAAGGAGACAAAAACGCAACAAAAAGGCGACATAAAGGCGACATGAAGGAGACATAAAGGAGACAAAAAGGAGACAAAAAGGAGACAAAAAGGAGACAAAAACGCAACAAAAACGCAACAAAAAGGTGACATAAAGGAGGCATAAAGGAGACATAAAGGAGACAAAAAGGAGACAAAAAGGCAACAAAAACGCAACAAAAAGGCAACAAAAAGGTGACATAAAGGCGACATAAAGGAGGCATAAAGGAGACATAAAGGAGACATAAAGGCGAAAAAAAGGCGACATAAAGGAGACAAAAAGGCGACAAAAACGCAACAAAAAGGCGACAAAAAGACGACAAAAAAAGGCAAAAACAATGTTCTCAATGCTGAGTTAATGTGTAGAGCTCCTGGAGAGACTCGGAGCAAAGTCTCATGTTGTGTCGAGTCTTCTTAGTGGTTAAAAATAGATATTTTGAGGCTAGCATAAAAGTGTCCCTAGCTCTCCCATTCAATAGGACATTTGACCCAAAAACAAGAACACGGTAAATCTTAAAAGGAGACAAAAACGCAACAAAAAGGCGACATAAAGGCGACATGAAGGAGACATAAAGGAGACAAAAAGGAGACAAAAAGGAGACAAAAAGGAGACAAAAACGCAACAAAAACGCAACAAAAAGGTGACATAAAGGAGGCATAAAGGAGACATAAAGGAGACAAAAAGGAGACAAAAAGGCAACAAAAACGCAACAAAAAGGCAACAAAAAGGTGACATAAAGGCGACATAAAGGAGACAAAAAGGCGACATAAAGGAGGCATAAAGGAGACATAAAGGAGACATAAAGGCGACAAAAAGGCGACATAAAGGCGAAAAAAAGGCGACATAAAGGAGACAAAAAGGAGGCATAAAGGAGACATAAAGGAGACATAAAGGAGGCATAAAGGAGACAAAAAGGCGACAAAAACGCAACAAAAAGGTGACATAAAGGCGACATAAAGGAGACAAAAAGGCGACATAAAGGAGGCATAAAGGAGACATAAAGGAGACATAAAGGCGAAAAAAAGGCGACATAAAGGAGACAAAAAGGCGACAAAAACGCAACAAAAAGGCGACAAAAAGACGACAAAAAAAGGCAAAAACAATGTTCTCAATGCTGAGTTAATGTGTAGAGCTCCTGGAGAGACTCGGAGCAAAGTCTCATGTTGTGTCGAGTCTTCTTAGTGGTTAAAAATAGATATTTTGAGGCTAGCATAAAAGTGCCCCTAGCTCTCCCATTCAAAAGGCCATTTGACCCAAAAACAAGAATACGGTGAATCTTAAAAGTGGCGCTTCCGTCCTAAATATGCTTTTAAACTAAAGATTGACTCGCGTACATTCACAGAAACACCCTAGGATGGATTTTGGCGAGTTATGCTTTAACAGACCTGAAGAATTCGAAGGTTTCAGCTTCAGAGTCTAAATATCTCTTCACACGTCGCTCTGGGACACATTAGAGTCTAAGGCCCCGTCCAGACGAAGACGTGAGGATGAAAACATCCGTGTTCCCTGGATTCGGTTCAAGAAAATTCACGTCCACATGAATCCATCTGTAAATGACTCAACACGCTACTTCATATGCCAGGCCTGTAGGCGGCGCTGTTACTGCTACAGGAATTAATGGAACGAAGAAGAAGAGCAGCCTTCAGTCACTTCCTTTTATAACATGACTGTTAGCTAGTTCTCTTAGCTTAAGACATCCATGGACTAGACTTTAATAACTTACACCACTGCTCGTTATATAAAGGCCACCTAGAAAAAGAATGTAAACTTTGTTTACATTCTATCGGACATGATTGCAGAGCTAGCGTTAGCTCTGCTAGCTAACATCGGCAGTCAAACATCAATGATCCGATGTCTTTTTGATAATCTAGCTACACGTTTTTCTTGCGGTAGCCTTTCTACAATAAGCCGTGCTAACAGTTACTATAATCCGTTCAAGGAGTTGATGAGCAGACAGATTAGCGATCATAGTGTATATATCTATGCTTCCACTTCATAGTGTATATATCTATGCCATAGCCGTCAGCTGGGTTGAAGGCGGAGCTGTGAGTCTGAGGTGTGTGGGGATGACATCATCGATACGCACATATGCGGTTTCGCCGTCAAGACGAAGCCAAACGTGAGCCGCCTTTTTTTTTATTCACCCTGGGACCAGGTTTCAAAAAAGTGCGTTTACGAGATTCATGTGGACGATCGGCCCAAACGATGCAAAAGACGTGCGTTTGCATTGAAATACGTTTCCGTGTGGATACCACCTAAATATCTCATCACACGTCGCTCTGGGACACATTAGAGTCTAAATATCTCTTCACACGTCGCTCTGGGACACATTAGAGTCTCACTACACAGAACGCTGAGTTGTTCTGAACATTTTGATGCCAGACACACGGGGATCAGTCACACAGAAACACGTTGAAAGGTGAATTTAAAAGGTGCCCTAAGAGCTCAGAGTCCTCGCAGCCGTGAGCGACGTGTTCTCTGAGACTCGACAGATCAAATGATTTCATCCGTACGATCACAATCCCAGGACGCACGCCAGAGTCGACAGTCTCTCAACAAATCACTGTGCAGGGAGAGAGATACTGTACATCCCATAATAATCTGCGCGAACAGACGGACAATCTGTGTGTAAATGTGTTGAATCTGTAAATATATAAAAACAAACAAAGAACAACAACATGATTTGTGAAATAGTTAGCAAGTAAAATCTGCAAATACACAAAACCAAGTTCCACCAAACAACAACAACAACAACAACAACAACAACCTGTAAGTACACGACACACATTTACAAATACATGAAAAGCATTTCTGAACTTCTTCCTAAAAACGAAAACAACGGAAACGACGTCAGCAGGCGGTCGCGCTCTTTGTGTGTGAGTTATAATATAATAAAAGTTAACGTGTTATTATCTATTATACTCACATACTATTATATAATAGTATGCAAGTATAATATATTAATAATAATAATATAAGAATCAAGATCCACATTTTATATATATATATATATATATATATATATAAAATGTGGATCTGGATATATATATATAGTAGAAATTATTTAATCGCGATTATTCGCGTTAATGTCATAGTTAACTCGCGATTAATCGCACATTTTTATCTATTCTAAATGTGCCTTGATTTCTTTTTGTCCCATTATATTTTCTCATTTTAATTCTCTTATCAACATATAAAGTAGATTGGCTGCTTTGTGACTGTTTTTTTATTGAAAACAACATTGTCATATACGTAATGTTCAATTTCTCACTAACATTCTCACTTGGAGCTAATAATCTGTCACATAATGTAACGCTGTTACCTCGATGTTCCATTGCAGATAGTACTGCAGATAGTACTGCAGGTAGTACTGCCTCATGCCTGAGGCGAGCGTGGCTGGTTGTCATAGCGACTATGGTTTCCCCCCCGGACTCATTTCCTGGTTCTCCTTCTCCATAACCAACATGAAATCAAGGAGAGGGTTAACTTCTCCTGCTGCAGGTTTCCCACCGTGGTCAGAAAGAACAGAGGAGACTCTTTGTTTCTGTCTCTGACTCTAGAGTCGCTACTCGCTCAGAAGATAATCGCCGTGACGATCCTACTAGCTACGCGGCTAGCAAGCTAGCAAGTCCAGACCGTCTGCGACCCGCCCTTCAATCACTACTATTGGCCAGGCGGCCACGGAGGGTTCAGGGAGGTTAAAGAATTCCACGTTCTTGTTTTTTATCTCGACATTTTAGAAATTGTTTTTTTTACATTTTATTTATTGTTTTAGGTGTTTTTTTCCGACGTTGTTTCCAATTTTGTGGAAGTTTTTTTTTCAACATTTTTTTCAACGTTTTGGAAGTTTTTGTTTCGATTTTTCATCTTTCAACGATTTTCGCGCCCCCCCCCCCTGAAATCTACGCCTTATACGCACAAATGTCTTTGATTCCCAGATTAAAAACTGGATTTACAAATGTGTCCGTTTGAAAGTTGCAAACGCCAGGAGGATGTTCACAAATGCTTTTTCATTTACACACAGATCTGCCAATGTTGTTCACACACACACACACACACACACACACACACACACACACACACACACACACACACACACACACACACACACACACACACACACACACACACACACAGATGGCTCTCCATAGGTACGGCATGCTAAATATGCAGAGTTCATCCACACCACAAAACAACATTTCATAAACATCATAAACAGGATTCTCCATTTGTTTTTGTTTGTGAAAATATGTTGAGGAAACTCTGTACAAAGACTTTGGTTGAATATGTGCTCCTGTATATATATATATATATATATATATATATATATATATATATATATATATATATATATATATATATATATATATATATATATACCTCTAGTGTACAATATACATATTTAGATAACTCATTTAAATACTACTTTGGCTAAACATGAATATCAAAAAATAGTATCAGATGACGTCCGACAGTTTGGACACAAACACACGGGAGGACTGGCTGCACACGGTTAAGATCACTTGGTATAAAATAGATTCTTTTAAATATTACAAAAGGTAAAAATTTAAAATGGTCAGACATGTTGGATAGAGAGCCGAAGAGAAACTTATGACGTACATACGGAAGGCCGTACGGCCCACAAATACACTACTTTTGTAATTCAAATAATGTCACATTTCTTCTGTTTTTTTCCTGGGACACGAGTCTGTGTATTCTTGTGTATTCTAAAAGTCATTGTGGTCATTTTTCTGTTATTTTTCAATCAGTTTTCGGTCATTTTTCTAAGCAGAACATGGAAATACTCAAGCAAAGTACCTCAAATGAGTTTTTAAGTACGGTAATGTAGCTGGACAGGAAGTGACGTCAGGACTTCTGGGGTTGAGGCTGGAAGGGAAACAGCTCCGGCGACGACAGTTAAGTTTAGGAAAAAGATGGTGGTTTGGGTTAAAACACTCCCGAGGAACGAGCACGCGTTTCCTGGGTGAAAGTATTAAAAATGATATTATTAGATTCTGCGTTATTTGGCGTAACTTCCGGCCGCAGATGTGTCCCTTCCAGCCACGACAACCGACTTCGGCTCTCTATCGTTTTACGCAGAACAAACTTCATGTTATAATATACGTGTTAAACAACGTTCTTAATAATCTGCCGAGGCGTTTTTCTCCCCCTTCGGTTTGGTTCATGTTTCTATGAGACACGACGACACGGGGAGGTTTCCGCTGGACTCTGAATCTGTGGCCGCAGAAAGAGTCCGAAATTAACTTTCTGACTCGGCGGCCATGTTGCCACCCACCAAGCACCTTTTCTTACCGGCAAAAATATTACATTGCATCGTCTTTGTAACATCACAAAACTCTTTTAATAGGGCTGCAGTTCCTGCTGGTTTATCCTGTTTGCTTTGACTGAAAACTGACGGAAAACTGGCTGAAATCAGATGATTCAGCTTCACCAAAATGAAGACTGTAAAACAATAACTATTTTGGTACAAACATTTACCCCTCCATAACCCTAACCCGGGTAGCCCTCTTAGATCTACTCGCTAAACGGAACATTTACCCGTACTTGGAGCTTGGCGAGAGTTAATTTCGGACCTTGCGGTCAGAACCGAGACTGGAGGACGTCGCGGAGGAAGCACCGGAGAGATGAAGTGCTGGTGTTAAGGCCGAGAAACACAGCGAGCGTTTTCCCTTCGCTCCTCCGACTGTCTGTGTTCAGCGTGTCGTTCAGAGCGGAGGGTCAAAAACATCGACCGTCCTTCCCTCCGTTTCCTCTTCCTCAGTTCCTCTGTTTCTGAGATCCTCTGTTTCTGAGTTCCTCTGTTTCTGAGATCCTCTGTTTCTGAGTTCCTCTGTTTCTGAGATCCTCTGTTTCTGAGTTCCTCTGTTTCTGAGTTCCTCTGTTTCTGAGATCCTCTGTTTCTGAGTTCCTCTGTTTCTGAGATCCTCTGTTTCTGAGTTCCTCTGTTTCTGAGTTCCTCTGTTTCTGAGTTCCTCTGTTTCTGAGTTCCTCTGTTTCTGAGATCCTCTGTTTCTGAGTTCCTCTGTTTCTGAGATCCTCTGTTTCTGAGATCCTCTGTTTCTGAGATCCTCTGTTTCTGAGTTCCTCTGTTTCTGAGTTCCTCTGTTTCTGAGATCCTATGTTTCTGAGTTCCTCTGTTTCTGAGATCCTCTGTTTCTGAGTTCCTCTGTTTCTGAGATCCTCTGTTTCTGAGATCCTCTGTTTCTGAGTTCCTCTGTTTCTGAGATCCTCTGTTTCTGAGTTCCTCTGTTTCTGAGATCCTCTGTTTCTCTTCCTGAGGTTGAGGCTTTTATTTTGAAAGTCTTCAGTCCAACATGGCGTCCAGCTGGTCAGCCAGGTCGTCAAACATGTTGCCGATGTCGTCCAGAATCGTCCCGGCAGACTTCACCGTGCTCGATCCGCTGGTGGCAAAAAAAACATGACAAACAATAAACGTTAGAATAACAACACAGAAACCTGCCGGGATATCGCTACGTAACCTGTTCAGTGTCTGATTCATGTGTTGACATCTCGACCCCTCAAAGTCTCGTTCTCAACCCCTCAAAGTCTCGTTCTCGACCCCTCAAAGTCTCGTTCCCGACCCCTCAAAGTCTCGTTCTCGACCCCTCAAAGTCTCGTTCTCGACCCCTCAAAGTCTCGTTCTCGACCCCTCAAAGTCTCGTTCCCGACCCCTCAAAGTCTCGTTCTCGACCCCTCAAAGTCTCGTTCTCCTCCTCAAAGTCTCGTTCTTGACCCCTCAAAGTCTCGTTCTTGACCCCTCAAAGTCTCGTTCTTGTCTTGGTCTCGATACACTCTGGTCTTGGTGATGACTTGGTCTCGGTTGAGGTGGTCTTGATACCCAGCCCTAATATTTACAGGTGTTACAGCCTGTGTGTGTGTGTGTGTGTGTGTGTGTGTGTGTGTGTGTGTGTGCGTGCATGCGTGCGTACGTGTGTGTGTGTGTGTGTGTGTCTGTGTGTGTGTGTATCTGTGTGTGTGTGTGTGTGTGTGTGTGTCTGTGTGTGTGTGTATCTGTGTGTGTGTGTGTGTGTGTGTGTGTCTGTGTGTGTGTGTATCTGTGTGTGTGTGCGTGCGTGCGTCTGTGTGTGTGTGTCAGAAATGTCTCCCTCTGACCGTCTTACCCGGCTGAGTTGTCCTCCAGTTTCCTCTCGACGGCCTTCAGCGCGGCTGCCAGAGACGTGCTGGTCTGATCCAGTCTCTGCTGAACCGGACCCGGACCCACGACACACACCTGGGGTCTCGCCGCTGCCAGAGAGGGACTCTCAGGGGGGGCCGGGGGGGCCGGGGCTCGGGGCCCAGGAGAGGATGGACAGGATGCAGAGGTGAAGGCCACAGTCTGAACGCCGCTGACGCTCACAGACGGAGACGAGAGTCCAGCTGCTGAGGAGACAACAGCAGGTCACACTACAGCACTGGGGCGCCATCACGCCATCACGCCAACAGCAGGTCACACTACAGCACTGGGGCGCCATCACGCCAACAGCAGGTCACACTACAGCACTGGGGCGCCATCACGCCATCACGACAACAGCAGGTCACACTACAGCACTGGGGCGCCATCACGCCATCACGCTAATCACGACAACAGCAGGTCACACTACAGCACTGGGGCGCCATCACGCCATCACACTAATTACATTAATCACGTTAATAATGTTAATAATGACAAAAGGCAACGACAAAACCTTGGAAAAAGATGGTAGAAGGAAGGAAGGAAGGATGGAAGGAAGGAAGGAAAGGAGGGAGGGAGGATGGAGGGGAGGGAGGAAGTAAGGGAGGTAGGGAGGAAGGAAGGATGGAGCGGAGGGAGGAAGGAAGGAAGGGAGGGAGGGAGGATGGGAGGGAGGGAGGGAGGAAGGAAGGGAGGGAGGGAGGGAGGAAGGGGAGGGAGGAAGGAAGGGAGGGAGGGAGGGAGGGAGGAAGGAAGGGGAGGGAGGAAGGAAGGAAGGGAGGGAGGAAGGGAGGGAGGGAGGGAGGGAGGGAGGAAGGAAGGGAGGGGAGGGAGGGAGGGAGGGAGGGAGGGAGGGAGGAAGGGAGGGGAGGGAGGAAGGAAGGGAGGGGAGGGAGGGAGGGAGGAAGGAAGGGAGGGGAGGGAGGAAGGAAGGGATGGAGGAGGGAGGGAGGAAGGAAGGGAGGGAGGGAGGAAGGAAGGGAGGGGAGGGAGGAAGGAAGGAAGGGAGGAAGGAAGGGAGTGAGGAAGGAAGGGGAGGGAGGGAGGGAGGGAGGAAGGAAGGGAGGGAGGGAGGGAGGGAGGAAGGAAGGGAGGGAGGAAGGAAGGAAGGGAGGGGAGGGAGGAAGGAAGGAAGGGAGGAAGGAAGGGAGTGAGGAAGGAAGGGAGGGAGGGAGGGAGGGAGGGAGGAAGGGAGGGAGGGAGGGAGGGAGGCAACACTAGGTAGACAAAAGTGACAAAAAATTCTAAAAATGTGACAAAAACACAACATTTAAATGGAGAAACATGAACAGGGTTTTTAACACGGTTGCAGCTCTAGAGTCTAAAACCAAGACCAAGACCAGGTCCAGGTCCAGGTCCAGGTCCAGGTCAGTAAGGGTTCCTGTACGTGAGGGTTAACAGAGAACGTGAATATCGTACCTTGTGCTGCCAGCAGACTGTGGCGGACGGGTTTCGGGGCCACGGCAGGTTTCGGGGAGAGAGGAGGTCTGATGGGGGACCCTGTCGCCGGACTGGCCGGCCTCTCCTCGCTGATCCTCAGGTCCTCCTGGCTCTGGGACGGCGTGCTGCCAGCGGGCAAATCACACGTTTCATCACCATCAATAACATGTAAATAAAGGTCGACTTCATGCATCACAGACTCACAGGAAGCAGCCCGATAAAAAAACATTTTCAGTCGGGGTGTAAATTTAGGGTCCTATCTCGCACCCGGCGCGGCGCAAAGACCGGCGCAGTTGTCTGTTTCCTGTCCAGCGTCCACGTCGCTTAAATAACAAATGCACCTGCGCCCGTCTGTGGCCCATGTGGGCGTGCTGGTCTTACAGGGAGGTGTGTTCAGGTGCATTCTGGGTGTGCTGGTCTTACAGGGAGGTGTGTTCAGGTGCATTCTGGGCGTGCTGGTCTTACAGGGAGGTGTGTTCAGGTGCATTCTGGGCGTGCTGGTCTTACAGGGAGGTGTGTTCAGGTGCATTCTGGGTGTGCTGGTCTTACAGGGAGGTGTGTTCAGGTGCATTCTGGGCGTGCTGGTCTTACAGGGAGGTGTGTTCAGGTGCATTCTGGGCGTGCTGGTCTTACAGGGAGGTGTGTTCATTACTAATAAACATATTAGGGTGTAAATCCTCCATCATAACAGCAATGCTCCAAGGTCCAAACGCGCCTGGCTATTAAAGGGAATGGGAGATGATCTCTGATTGGTTGATTGCATGTTACGCCCAAAACACACCTCTGATTAATGAAGACACTCAGTACAACCCTTTAGAACCAGGCGCCCGGAGCACGGACACTTTTTACCGCCGTCAAACTAGCAAAAGTGGATTTGGACACGCCCTAAACTCACCTGCACCAGGCGCTTCACGCCCTAAACTCACCTGCACCAGGTGCTTAGATGGTTAAAATACGGCCCAATGTATTTTATTTTTAAACACACTGGCAGGAAGACAGATTTCTAAACTGCACTTTTTGTCCTTGATGACCCATAAAAAACAGCCAATAAGTCAGTTCCCTCCAGAAAAACGTGATTATGCGATCGCAGAATTCAACGCATAATCAGCCAAAGTCCGCATATTTATGCAGGGGGGGGGGCCGCATTGTTTCAAATACGCCGCACTTTCGCCCCATAAAATGCTGATTTCCGCGCAAAATATGCGTGGCTTGCATGATTTCATAATCCCCGCATTTGCATTGCAAAAAAGTCACATATATCTCAGCAGGAAGATGAAAAATGTTGCGTTTACTTCACACAAGAGCAGCCATTTTCCCCTGTTGCCATGGGAACGTTATGAAGTGACATAATGTCGCCTACTGAGAACACGGTGTTGGGGGGGAATCACTTTGTTTTCTCTTTTTCATCAAACCGCAGTTTTTGCAAGTTCCCGCAATTTCATCGCATAAAACTGCATAAATATCCCGCATATTCCATCACATTTTATAAGAAAACGTGCCGCACAATCAAGGATTTTTGCCCTCAACAATCACAAAAAACTCCTCTTTTTTTCTGGAGGGACTGTCAATTGAATATATATATATATATATATATATATATATATATATATATACATATATATATATATATATATATATATATATATATATATCAATGTTGATATTGTCACTTTGCATCGATCATTTTGGACGGTGGATCTGGATGGTTACCTGCTGGCTCCCTCCCTGTCGGGCGAGTCTCCTCCCGCCTCTCTGTCTTTGGGTTTGTGTCGGCGCTTCACCGTGTCCGACTCCTTCAGGTTGAACTCGGGCACGTCCAGGTTCTTGGCGTGTTTCTCCGGCGGCTCCAGCACGGCCTCGGCCCTGGGCGGCCCCGGAGCTTTGGGCCGCTGTTTGATGGTCAGGTTTCCCTCCTCGGCGAAGGGGATGCACTCGCTGGAGCTGTTCTGAGGCGACGAGGACCCGTCCAGGCCCGGACCTTTGGGCTCTTCTTCCTCCGAGTCCGACTTCACCCCTCGATCCGGCTCCGTGCCGCTGGCGGTCTGCGGGGGGAGTCTGGGTTATTATAGTAAGACGTAGCGAGCCATTTCTGCACGCCTATTTTACATAAACAATTAACCCTCCAGTTGTCGTATTCCAAACGTTTCTATATCAGAAATTTGGGTTTCTTTCAACCAAATTGTCAACACATAACGTGGATGGTTCCGTACGACCGCTAGTCTTCACAGGTAAAATAAAAGATCAGCTCGCTACTTTATTTCACTGGAGAGGATCCAACAGCAGGACGTTGAGCAGTCTGCAGCTGCCTTTGCTGGAAAAACAACACAGACGGTGCGTTCACTCGAAACTAGTAAGCCTCGTGGTGCATTCAAAGTCATTGTAAAATACCCTATTCCCAATTACCCCATTTTTTTTAAGGTAACCGTTCAGGCATCGTTTTAAGATAAGATGAGATAAGATAAGATAAGATGTACTTTATTGTCCCCAAAAGGAAATTTGTTTTGGACTCTGTCCATTCTGCAGCGTTACAAAGACAACACACAAAATACAAGAAAAGACAACAAATACAAATATCTCTCAACACATACTCTCATGCAACACAAACATGTTTCCATATATACATATAATAAGCACATTAACTACTCCTTTCATTGGCACAACCCCGTCGGCTGTATTCTCCGCAATAAGTGCGGCACGGCCCTTGCCAAATACAATATTGTACATTATATATATATATATATATATATATATATATATATATATATATATATATATATATATATATATACACTGACAATGTCCAACCTCGACAAACTACGTATTGCACAACCCCAATTATCACCATATCGGAAACATCCCAATCGATACCTCCCATAACTACTCTGATGTAGATACCTTCAAGTAAAGTGTAACCGACTATTTGAACATTTCAAACTGTACCGTGGTGGGAATAAACTCGCTCTGCACCCTCCTCCTCGCCGCGGCGGCGGCAGCCTCCTGTCCTGCAGAGTGAACGGCGAAGGATGGCGGCGCCGCCTCCTGCCGGCCGGCGGCAGGTTTAGATCCTGGCGGGTTCTTCTCCTCTCTCTCCGTCCGGCCCTCCAGCGAGGCAGCGATGCTCCTCACGCTCACCGGACTGTCTGTTAGTCCGCCGCCGGTAGCGGACGACGTGGTGCTGCTGTCGCTCAGCTCGCCGCTGGTGGTGCTGCTCACCGAGCTCAGCCTCTTCGGAGGCGGCGGGGGCGGGCCTTTCTTACGCGCGCGCACCGCGAAGGACTGACTGCGCCCCACGCTGCCGCCGGTCTTCTCCGGACTGGCGTGCAAGCGGGCCAGCTGGCTGCGACCGGGTTTGCGCGTCAACGTGGCGTAGGACGGCACGTTTCCACGGTGATGAAACGCTGACTCCTCCTCGTCCTCGTCGGGCTCTCCGTCCGACAGAGCGTAGCGGGTCGCGTTCTGCACGCGCTTCTTAGCCGGCAGCAGAGTCATGCTGCGGTTGCCCTGCCGCGGAGACGCGCCCAGGTCCGTGGCGCCGCAGCTAGAGTGCAGGTAGCTGAAACCTTTCAGCGCCGGCGAGCCTTGAGGCGACGCAGACGCTTTGGGTTTCGCTGGGATCGCCGGGTACTTAAAGACTGTCGCCGTGCCCAGAGGCACCTGTTTGTGCGGCTGCGGCGGCGCTCTCTGGTCCCAGCCCTCGGGGAGGTTCCTCTCCCGGGCGGGGCTGGCGTCCAGGCTCTCCTGCGACCAGCTGTGCGGCGTGACGGACGCCGTGGGCGGCTCCCCGGAGCGCCCGGAGCCTCTGGACCGCGTCTCGATGCTCTCCTGGCTCTGCGACATCCCCGCGGCGTTCCTGATGTCCTCGCAGCCTCCGTAGTGGCTGGACATGGCCGTCTGCAGCTCGGCGCTCAGCTCGCTGTCCTGGAAGGTCATCATCTTCGGGGTGTGAGGGGAGGAGCACTCGCCAGCCGCCGCCGAGTCGGCCGGCGGCTCGATGGCGACCAGGTGCAGCGCTCCGGGGGCTTTGCGCCGCAGCGTGCCGCCGTGGCCCGACTCGGCCTGGAGGATCGCTCGCTGGATGTCGCACAGCTTCCTCACCGCCAGCATCAGCTTCTTCTGGTGGCCTGCAGGGAAACAATCCACCGCCATCAGTAACAAGTCGGGGGGGGAGAGAAGTGTGTGTGTGTGTGTGTGTGTGTGTGTTCTTCTGGTGGCCCGGTGGTTACTCTACTGAAGTACAGTAACTAAGTATTTGTACTCTGTTACATGCCAGCAGCGGTCCTCACCCAGCTGGATGATGCCGATCTCCTGCAGGTCCTCCCACGTCAGGTCTCTGACGATGCTGATGGAGTCATAGCCGTTTTCAGAGAGCTTCCTGTGGTACTGCGGCAGGCCGATGGCGCTGAGCCACTCGCCGAGGTCGGACTAGAGAGGAAGAAGATCAGATCACTCAGATACACCGAGCTAACCTTTCCTCTCTCGATGCCTAAACTCAGGTTGTCTGATGATTGTGGTGGACCTGTGTGTGTGTGTGTGTGTGTGTGTGTGTGTGTGTGTGTGTGTGTGTGTGTGTGTGTGTGTGTGTGTGTGTGTGTGTGTGTGTGTGTGTCTGTGTGTGTAATTGTAGAAAAACAAGGATTTTTTTACATTTTGCAAGTAAATCTTATTCTGACTTTGAAAATAAAGTTCAAACAGGAAACTTATGAAATTATGAAGGTGTTTTCACTGTTGATTTGTTAACATGCAACGTCTTTCCAAAAGTCAAGGAGGAATCGTGTTTAATAATCGTGAGACAGCAGGTGACTCACGGGGATGTACTCCGGCAGCCACTCGGGGATGTTCAGGTTGTTGATCTCCATGGAGATCTTCTTGCGGTGGCCCGGTTTGGTCACTCCGATGGCGGTCAGATCCTGCAGACGATGACAACGACAACGACACGGCAACACACATCAGAGACCACGACACGGCAACGACATGTCTGTGCATGTGTGTGTTTGTGTGTGTGTATGTGTCTGTGCGTTTGTGAGTGTGTGTGTGTGTTTGTGTGTGTATGTGTCTGTGCATGTGTGCGTTTGTGTGTGTGTATATGTCTGTGCGTTTGTGAGTGTGTGTGTGTGTGTGTGTGTGTGTGGGGGGGGGGGGGTCTGGGTGTCCTCCGCCAGGAAATGTTTTAGCATCAAAGACTTAATTTCCTGTATTCTAATACCTTTATTTATTTACACTGTACACACACACACACACACACACACACACACACACACACACACACACACACACACACACACACACCTATGTGAAGAAGAAAAACACAGACGAAAATTCAAAATATATCAAAAATATAATGGAAAGTATGTTGTTACGTGTCATTTTTATGGAAATATGGAAATCCTGGAGCTTTCTTAGTGGTTATACTGTGTATACCTGCGTATCACGTAGACTACACCACTGGGACAACTGACACACACACACACACACACACACACACACACACACACACACACACACACACACACACACACACACACACACACACACACACACACACACACACACACACACACACACACACACACACACACACACACACACCACACAGCCTCTATGCAAATGCTAATGATCTGCGTGTTTATTTGCATACAGAGCAGGGAAGTGAGATCCGATCACAAGCGCTGCAGTCAAATCCCAGCGTGCTGACTGACCTCGGGAGT
>CM042441.1:1498217-1510717 GCA_023631565.1 Gymnocephalus cernua
AAGCGGCGGATGCTCGTCGCCGGGGCCAACAAGCGGCGGGCGGGATGCAGGTTTCTGGTCTAGAAGCTGTGCTGTGGCCACTGGTGGCAAGTAACTAAGTACATTTACTCCAGTACTGTACAAGCTGTAGGCACAAATGTTGAGGTACTTCTACTTTTACAAAGGCCGCCCTGTGGACAACAACAAGTGTCACTGACCGCAGGTCCAGCCTGAAGCAGCACGCCACACGTAGCGTTTGGACCCGACACACCGAGAACATCCGCAGTGTCTGTGGAGCTGCCGGCGGCGTGCCAGAAACGTCTGTACGACTCAGGGAGCTGGTCTTTAGTCGTCTGGGTGTGTCGGGTCGGGATGCAGAGCGTTCAGCGGGGCAGAGAGGCAGCTTCGGAACAGCCGGGGGGGGGGGGGGGGGGGGGTAGCGGGGGGACTGGCGGGAGGAGGATCTTACCATGACACGAGTCCCTGAGGACCCAGATGTCCTCGAAGGGAAATCCGGACTGAGACAGGCGGCTGGGAGACAAACCTAGCAGACACAAAGACTCCGATGGACTGCGTTCTGTCCCGGGGGGGGGGGGGGGGGGGGGGAGGCTGACCGCGTCTATCGTTTTCCCAACTTACTTCAGAGGAAACCACACCCCCCTTTCCATGTAACGAAAGCCTTGACGGCCGCGGTCCCTCCGCATCGCTTTCCGGGCGCTCGGAGACGCCACTTTGCTGGACGGAGAGGCGACGGCGACTCCGGAGGCGGACCTTCAGTTGGCGGGTTTAGCAACTCGCATTCAGCCAGCGAAAGACCAGCAAAATGTCAAAATGTGATCAAATCTGGTTTTTAATTGAATTATGGTGAAATATACGGTGTGTATCAATGTATATGGATAGGTGACGTCTATGTACATGGACTGTACTTTTCTAGTCTTAACGACTACTCACTACGCTTTTACATACTACAGGAACCATCCACCATTCACACACTGTGGCCGAGGCTGCCGCACGATGCATCGGGTGTGTCGACATGGGACTGCAGGGCCGGGGATCGAACCCACAACCTTCCGATTGGCAGGCGACCACTGAGCCACAGCCGCCCTATGTATTCTGCTTGATATAAGACAGACGTTCTCCTAGTGCTACCTTCAGTCTCAGGCGCCTCCTTGCTCACGTCAAACACGTAGCTTTAAGTATATCGTGTGGAGAACTCACTGATGGCGCACTAAACGGGCGCCATCTTGACTACGAAGCGGAAAGGGGGAGGGACCAGGGACGTCGACCGGCAGCTGATTGGACGAACGCGTCACGTGGGTCTGGCTGCTCCCGGATTTCACAACCGACCATAATGGCGGCCAGATGGCGGCTAGTTTGGAATACGATCTCGAACAGTTCACCGAAACGTGTTTCTGAAAACATTTTAAGCGAGAAATAGGCCGAGCAGCTGCTGAATCTGTGTTTATGATCGACAAACGTCAGTTTAATAGATTTTCGTCAGATTTTGAGAGGCGGCGAGCCGAGCCGACCGCTCGTCATTTCCATTTCAAGTGCTTTATCATAAGTTTTCCTTTTGGGACGATACTAACCAGTCCCTCCAGAAAAACGCAGAGTTTTTTTTGTGATTGTTGAGGGCAAAAATCCTTGATTATGCGGCACGTTTTTTTATAAAATGTGATGGAATATTCGGGATATTTATGCAGTTTTATGCGATAAAATTTTGGGAACTTGCAAAAATTGCAGTTTGATGAAAAAGAGAAAACAAAGTGATTCCCCCCCAACACCGTGTTCTCACTAGGAGAAATGACGTCACTTCATAACGTTCCCATGGCAACAGGGAAAAATGGCTGCTCTTGTGTGAAGTAAACGCAACATTTTTCATCTTTCTGCTGAGATATATGTGACTTTTTTGCAACAAAAATGCGGGGATTATGAAATCATGCAAGCCCCGCGTATTTTGCGCGGATATCGGCAATTTATGCGGCGAAAGTGCGGCGTATTTGAAAAAATGCGGCCACCCCCCCCCCCCCCCCCCCGCGCATAAATATGCGGACTTTGGCTGATTATGCGTTGACTTATGCGATCGCATAAATCACGTTTTTCAGCAGGGACTGACTAACCACTGAAAGTGGCTCTACGGCAGGAAGTGGTCAGTGACCGTTAGCAGTGGACTGACCGAAGTATACGGAATGAGACTCAGTTACAGCCTCAGAATCAAAGACTGGCGCAAAGCCGAGGCCTCAAGCGTCTGGCCTGAGAAACGTGAATTCAGCTAAAAACGGAATCAGCAAAATGATCTCAACTCCTTAGACGCCAAACATCCAATCAGATCGTTACGCCGCAGGTTCTGAAACTGGTTACTGGAGTAACTTTCTGGGGGAAAGTCTCTCTTTTGGCAGATATAAGGCAGCGCAAGACAAAGACATCTCCAGTAAGCGTCCGCAACTTACTCGGGTTTCTTCTGTGTTGCGTTATTTCGATCGTATTAAACTCTCTTTTCTCATCTGACTCCGTGCTGATTTTTGAAGACCTTTTTTGAATCTTGTCACGTGGACCTACAGTGGGGAGAACAAGTATTTGATACACTGCCGATTTTGCAGGTTTTACTACTTTCCTACTATCCCTGATGTCCCTACACAGCTCTCTGGTCTCGGCCATAGCGGAGAGGTTGGAGTCTGTTTGATTGAGTGTGTGGACAGGTGTCTTTTATACAGGTAACGAGTTCAAACAGGTGCAGTTAATACAGGTAATGAGTGGAGAACAGGAGGGCTTCTTAAAGAACAACTACCAGGTCTGTGAGAGCTGGAATTCTTACTGGTTGGTAGGTGATCAAATACTTATGTCATGCAATAAAATGCTAATGAATTACTTAAAAATCATACAATGTGCTTCCGTCACTCACAGTTGAAGAGTACCTATGATAACTATGATAAAGTAGGGAAACCTACAAAATCAGCAGTGTATGAACTACTTGTTCTCCCCACTGTACATTTCAGCTTCCAGAAGCGGAGGTCTGATCCGTGACTCCCTGCTGGATCAGCACGTGTTCTGGCGAGTTGCTGCAGCCGCCAAATGAAGGTCCGTCTCCGGACCCGCCGCCCGCTCTTCCTCCGGCACAGTAGTCCCCGAGCGGCGGAGAGCGAGTGCCATTGTGCCATCTAAAGTGCGTTGGAGAAACGATAGACGCGGGCTGACGGAGGTGAAGATTAGACAGAGAAAGGCTTCTTTGACTCTTTCAGGGGAAATGAAAAAGAAAGATGGTCGTTCTTCATGCAGATTAGTGACGATGCTTCCTGTTGAAATCAGGGTTAGAATCACACATCGGATTAAATATTAAATACCGTGATGATGAAGCAGAGCGTATGTAGATAAATCCTCAGTGCTGCAGCTCTGACAGCTTCCTGTCGCATACACCCGCCACCTGAGCGTCCTGTGTGTCTATACCTGAGTGTGTGTGTCTATACCTGAGTGTGTATATATGAGTGTGTATACCTGTGTGTATATACCTGTGTGTGTGTATATATGAGTGTGTATACCTGTGTGTGTATACCTGTGTGTTTGTACCTGAGTGTGTCTATACCTGAGTGTGTCTATACCTGAGTGTGTGTGTGTGTATACCTGAGTGTGTGTGTGTATACCTGTGTGTGTGTACCTGTGTGTGTGTATACCTGTGTGTACACCTGTGTGTGTGTACACCTTTGTGTGTGTATACCTGTGTGTGTGTACACCTGTGTGTGTGTATACCTGTGTGTGTATACCTGAGTGTGTGTACCTGTGTGTGTGTGTGCATACCTGTGTGTGTATACCTGTGTGTGTATACATGTGTGTATACCTGAGTGTGTGTATACCTGAGTGTGTGTAATCCTGAGTGTGTACCTGTGTGTGTGTGTGTATACCTGAGTGTGTGTATACCTGTGTGTATACCTGTGTGTATATACCTGTGTGTGTACCTGTGTGTGTATATACCTGTGTGTGTACCTGTGTGTGTATATACCTGTGTGTGTACCTGTGTGTGTATATACCTGTATGTGTACCTGTGTGTGTATATACCTGTATGTGTACCTGTGTGTGTATATACCTGAGTGTGTGTACCTGAGTGTTTGTATACCTGTGTTGGTAGCGAGGCCGTTGGCAAGCGGCAGCACCACGTGGGTGGGGGGTGCGTACAGGGTGTAGGAGTCGTCGGTCTGAGGGGCGGAGCTGAGACTGCAGGAGAGGGGGGGTCTGGACAGCTGCTGCTGGCGCTGCATGGGCAGGGAGGCGTGCCGGGACAGGGTGCCCCCTACAGAGCAAGACAGGGGAGGGGAGGGGGGGGAGGGGAGGGGGGGGGGGGGGGGTCATCAAGCTGGTGGTTAGAGGTGGAGTCAGTCATTATGATGGAGGGATGGAGGCAGGAGGGAGGAGGCAGGAGGGAGGAGGAGGAGGAGGCATGGGATGGTTCTGGAAGCAGGCGGATTAGTTTCTAACTAAAAAGTGACAAAAATCTCAAAGAAGTGACAAAAATGTAGAAAAAAAAGCATTGAAACGTGAAAAAAAGCAACAAATAATGTTGGAAAAAGCAACAAAAACTCAACACTGGACCGATATCAAAGACTTTTGTTAGTCACCCCAAAATGACCTTTAACTGGATGTTGGTGCGACTGACCGTTTCTCCGGCTGATGACCTCCACGATGGACGGAGGGAAGAAGCCGACCCGGTCCGTCCCTCTCTGGGTGTCGTGGATGTGTCCCTTCCAGCGTCCGTCCACGTGCTGCTCCAACACCTGCAGGGAATGAGACGGGTCACTACGGGCCGCTGGTGCATGCTGGGAATAAAACACCTGCAGGGAATGAGACGGGCCACTACGGGCCGCTGGTGCATGCTGGGAATAAAACACCTGCAGGGAATGAGACGGGTCACCACGGGCCGCTGGTGCATGCTGGGAATAAAACACCTGCAGGGAATGAGACGAGTCACTACGGGCCGCTGGTGCATGCTGGGAATAAAACACCTGCAGGGAATGAGACGGGCCACTACGGGCCGCTGGTGCATGCTGGGAATAAAACACCTTCAGGGGACAAGACTGGTCACTATGAGCCGCTGGAGCTGGATGTGCAGCGTTGGAGGAAGTATTCAGATCCTTTACTGCAGTAAAAGTACTAATACCACATTGTACAAATACTCTGTTACAGTTAAAGTCCTGCAGTGAAAATGTTACTTCAGTAAAAGTCTGTAAGTATACGCGAGTGTGTATACGTGAGTGTGTATGCCTGAGTGTGTGTACCTGAGTGTGTGTGTACCTGTGTGTGTGTATACCTGAGTGTGTATACCTGAGTGTGTGTATACCTGAGTGTATATACCTGAGTGTGTGTATACCTGTGTGTGTGTATACCTGAGTGTATATACCTGAGTGTGTGTATACCTGTGTGTGTGTGTATACCTGAGTGTATATGCAGTGAAAATGTAACTTCAATAAAAGTGTGTAAGTATCATCAGGAACATGTAGTTAAAGTATTAAAACATAGTAGAAAGTGTGACGGATCAACCAGCTGTGTGTTTAACGGTCTGATCGTCTCAGCTGGACTTGTAGTCGTTATATTGTCGGCTAGTTTACTTCAGAATAAAACATCAGATTTTATAAACTACATGTGTTTTGTGTGCAGGAATCTTAATGTGTAAAGTAACTAGTAACTAAAGCTGTAACAGATGAATGTAGTGGAGTAAAAAGTACAATATTTCTCTCTGAAATGTAGCGGAGTAGAAGTAGAAAGTGGCATGAAAAGAAAAGACTCAAGTAAAGTACAAGTACCTCAACATTTGGACTGAAGTACAGTACTGGAGTAAATGTACGTAGTTACATTCCAGCGCTGATGTTTCCTGTGGATAACTAAACATCAGCTTTCCTTCACGAGCCGCTCTTAGATTATTATTTCAGAGAATGAAACACCGAGATGTTGACATAGATTTGTGATTAATCTGAAATCAGACGATCTATCGCCCTGCAGCTCCCCCAACGTCAGCAATCAACTGGTGAAATGTGACGGGGATATTTATTCGCTGTTTAACCTTTTTACCCTGTTTCCACCTGTAGTGTCTCCACTTAAAGCGTCTGTGTTTTTCCGACTCTTTAACCCTCGTGTTGTCTGCCTGTCGGCGGAGAACTTGTTGTCCTTCCGGGTCAAAAATTGAAAAACATTTTTTGATGTTTTTGTCCCTCTTTTCAACGCTTTTATTTAATTATAAATTCATGGTCAATAAACCTAACTTAAATTACATTATACTGCATTTTTGAGTTTGAAAAAATGCAGAAATTATGAATTATGTTGAGTGATAGTTAAGATCAGAGGATGTTGACTGGATCACAGACTGGTTTATGTCAAAGTTTAGTCAGGATGCTGTATTGAAACCAGTTTAAAAAAAAGTTTTCAAATACTATGAAATTGAATAAAACAACCAAAATTCAGTGGAAGTAATCATTAATTAATTTTACCGTGGAAGAACGCTGTATGGAACCCATAGAGTACAATGTACAGGCAGGCATCCAAGTTATTTTGGAGGAAGTTTGGCTGAAAGAAACTCATATTTCTGCTATAAAAAACTATGAAAGGAAAACACACAAGAGTTAAACAAGAGCAGAAGTGAACTTGGGATGTTTTCTACTTTGATACGAGTCCCGACATGAAGGCCTGCATCGTCACATCCTCCAACTTTACTCATCACACTGATTCAGAGAACTGTGTGTTAGTGTGTGTTAGTGTGTGTGTGTGTGTGTGTGTGTGTGTTAGTGTGTGTGTGTGTGTGTGTGTGTGTGTGTGTGTGTGTGTGTCTGTGTGTGTGTGTGTGTGTGTGTGTGTGTGTGTGTGTGTGTGTGTGTGTGTGTGTGTGTGTGTGTGTGTGTGTGTGTGTGTGTGTGTGTGTGTGTGTGTGCAGAGAACAGGGGCGGAGGATTTAACGGTGAAGTTCAGACCTGCACTGGCACTGACACACAGACATTTATGGGAAACATCAACCGAGGCATTACGGGAAACAAAGTCCAGCTGAGGCTCATGGGAAAGGAGGGAATAAAGAAAGGAGGGAATAAAGAAAGGAGGGAATAAAGAAAGGAGGGAAGGAAGGAGGGAAGAAAGAAAGGAGGGAAGGAAGGATTTGTTGATGCAAAGAAAATACTTTAAAGTAGATTCTTGATGTTCTTTTTCCGTGATGACTCGCTGTCAAACTGGATAATAACAGAAAGTTGTGTGGTTGTTTTCTAACAGCGTTTGAGGCGAGCCCTCAAACGCTGCCTCGGCGAGCCGAGTCAGACTCTCATCTCTAACCAGCGTTCGGCGACAGTTCTGGCCTGCCGGGCGTTACTCATCTCTGATGGTGGACACCTCGTCGGCCATTAAGGACAGGAGAGGAGAGGAGAGGAGTGAAGAGGAGAGGAGAGGAGAGGAGAGGAGAGGAGAGGAGAGGAGAGGAGAGGAGAGGAGGGGCAGCTTTTTTTCTCAGGGTTTTTCTTTACGGGTTGTGTGCGTGCGTGCGTGCGTGCGTGCGTGCGTCTCACCGTGATGACGTCTCCAGCTCGGATGTTGAGCGCCGTCGGGTCGTGGAGGTTCCAGTAGTCCTTCAGAGCTCGGACCTGCAGCACGCCGGTCGCATCTGTCAGGAAACAAACCGGCACATTTAGAAGGGGGTCAGGACCAAAACCAGAACCAGAACCAGAAATTAAGGAAATATGAACCCACACCTTCAGCTGTGTCTGTGTGTCTTTGTCTCTGTGTGTGTGTGTGTGTGTGTGTGTGTGTGTCTGTGTGTGTCTCTGTGTGTGTGTGTGTGTCTGTGTGTGTCTCTGTGTGTGTGTGTGTGTCTGTGTGTGTGTGTGTCTGTGTGTGTCTCTGTGTGTGTGTGTGTCTCTGTGTGTGTGTGTGTGTCTGTGTGTGTCTCTGTGTGTGTGTGTGTGTCTGTGTCTCTGTGTGTGTGTGTGTGTGTCTTTGTGTCTGTGTGTGTGTGTGTCTCTGTGTGTGTGTGTCTGTGTGTCTCTGTCTGTGTGTGTGTGTGTGTGTGTGTGTGTGTGTGTGTGTGTGTGTGTGTGTGTGTGTGTGTGTGTGTGTGTGTCTTGGTGTCTCTGTGTCTCTGTGTGTGTGTCTGTGTCTCTGTGTGTGTGTGTGTGTGTGTGTGTGTGTGTGTGTGTGTCTCTGTGTGTGTGTGTGTGTGTGTGTGTCTTGGTGTCTCTGTGTCTCTGTGTGTGTGTCTGTGTCTCTGTGTGTGTGTGTGTGTGTGTGTGTGTGTGTGTGTGTGTGTGTGTGTGTGTGTGTGCAGCAGCCTTCACCAGACTTCCTTCAAACTGCAGCTTAAAAAAGTTTAAACTCTGCGTTACGTAACGTTCAACTCTTGTCAGTCGACTCTCAGAGCTTCAAAGACCAGACTGCTGCAAACACTAAAAATAAGAGTACAAAAACAACTATGTATATAAAGTAACAGATTAAGTTCGAGAGATAAAAAGTAAAGTACAGTCAGGTTAGACGCTTCCCTGCAGGCTGAAACGCTCTGCACAAGTCAACGAAGTGATTTTGTGATGAAATGCTTCAGCACATGTAAACACATCTTATCCATCACTTTATTTAAACAGCTGAGCTGGAACCTCTGGAGAAGTATTGTCTGTGTAACCGCAGCCATCCACAGACAGCTGACGGCTGCACGCTAACACGCTAACACGCTAACACGACATGTAACACTGAATATTAGACCGTGAATGAACAGTGGTTGGGCTGTGCACCCGTAAACAAGACGGGAAACTCTCTGCAACACAAACCTCTCATTATTCTCTCAGTGTGTTCCCACAGGATCTTCAAAAGACATGTAGGATTACAGAGAACACACACACACACACACACACACACACACACACACACACACACACACACACACACACACACACACACACACACACACACACACACACACACACACACAGAGTGTTTGCAGCAGTCTGGTCTTTGAAGCTCTGAGAGTCGACTGATAAGAGTTGAACGTTACGTAACGCAGAGTTTAAACTTTTTTAAGCTGCAGTTTGAAAGGAAGTCTGGTGAAGGCTGCTGCACACACACACACACACACACACACACACACACATACACACACACACACACACACACAGACACACACACTGAGACACACACACTGAGACACACACACACACACACACACACACACACACACACACACACACACACACACACACACACACACACACACACACACACACACACACACACACAGAGACACAGACACACAGAGACACAGAGACACAGACACACAGACACACAGAGACACAGACACAGAGACACAGACACAGAGACACAGAGACACAGACACAAACAGAGACACAGAGACAGAGACACAGACACAGAGACACAGACACAGAGACACAGAGACACAGACACACAGACACACAGAGACACAGAGACAGAGACACAGACACAGAGACACAGAGACACAGACACAGAGACACAGAGACACAGACACACACAGAGACACAGAGACACAGACACAGAGACACAGACACACACAGAGACACAGAGACACAGACACAGAGACACAGACACACAGAGACACAGACACAGACACACAGAGACACAGACACACAGAGACACAGACACACAGAGACAGAGACACAGAGACACAGACACAGAGACACAGACACACAGATACACAGAGACACAGACACAGAAACACAGAGACACAGAGACACAGACACACAGAGACACAGAGAGAGTCAGAGACACAGAGACACAGAGACAGAGAGAGTCAGAGACACAGAGACACAGAGACACAGACACAGAGACACAGACACAGACACAGAGAGAGTCAGAGACACTACTGTGATATCAGTAAATATGTATTGCTGTCCAAAGAATCGATATAATATAGTATCATTATAAAAGGTGTGATTTCCAGCCCTAGTAGCAGGTGAGTGTGTTTGCACCTCGGAGCAGCTGCTTGATGTCCCTGCTGGCGTGCGACGTGGTGAACTGGTTGACGATGTCCAGCGCCGTCTGGTTGTAGGTGTTCCGGATGTTCACGTCCACTCCGGCCTGCAGAGACGGCGCGCGGGACAAAGACGTTAGAGACTCGTTCACACCGCAAACATCTGAGACGAACTGTCTGTTATTCACGGGCGTCTGCTCTCAGGTAACTCACGTCCAGCAGCAGGCGGACCACCTCCGTCTTCCCGTACAGAGACGCTTCGTGCAGAGCCGTTCCAGACTTGGTGGTCTTGTTGATGTCGATGCCGGCGTTCAGCAGCAGCCTGCAACCAATCAGAGAGAGAGACGTCAGCCTCCCAGTCCCAGCAAACACAAACAATAAAAAAGGGAAATAACATCGGAAAATAGGGGTAAAAACACGCGGAAAACAGGCAACAAAAAGGTCTAGCCATGCCGTAGCCACGCTAGAAGCATATATATATATATATGTATATATATATATATATATATATATATATATATATATATATATATATATATAACCAGGAGTCATACAGCACTCATTCACTATAAATTAAAAGGTACACATGATGGTGACATATACGTTGACAAAACAAAGAAATAAAACAAAAATACATGATGACAAAGACATTATTCATCCACCTCTACACCGCATTCAGTGTAACAGTGAGAGTGTACGACGTGATGGAGTGAGTGACAGTTAGAAGTGAGTGTTAAAGGTGCTGAATGTAGGACACTCTCTGATGGGAGGGGGCAAGACACACAGACACTAGGCAAGATTTCCGCAGATTTTCTCGTTTTTTTGTCGCATTTATTCCACAATTTATCACTGTCACTTCCCCCCCCCCGAGGTATTTGTCGTGCCATTTTGTTGCTGCTTTTGCAGTTTGTCGCTTATTTCCGCGGTTTAGCCTGGCGGGTTAGCGCTTAGCTTCTGGAGTTTGAAAAGCACGAGACGCAACGACTGCATGAAGTGTTTCCCAGGGTCGTGGTTATGCTCTGACAATATTTAAATTACCTTGTGAGTTATTCAGTGAGGCAGCTCTGCCTCGTTGGCATGTTTCTGTCTTTCAGAAGGATTCAGGCCAATTATTACTATTATACAGCAGGCTCACTCACACACACACTCACACACACACACACACACACCAGAGTAAAACTGGGTCACAGGGATATTGCGGTGTATCTCGGAGCTCTGCTGGGAATGTGAGGCATGAAGACGGAGAGACAACCAGCTCTAGAGTTCCCACATCCACGTTCAAACAACCTCAGCTGCTCTGCCCTCCAACATCTGCACACAAACGCACACCGAGGACCACGCTGAACACTCTCAATGGACTGCTGCTAGCAGTAGCGGTCAGACCGTCTGCCGAGGAGAAGCTATGTACTGTATACCTGATAGCGTGAGCAACAAACTTAAAGACGAGAAGGTAACTGTTGACAGATTTCATGCTGTGAATGTGATATATTGACTTCAGCCACATAGTGTTGGCAGGACTTTGTTGGCCTTAGATTGGTTTTGCGTGCTCACAAGAAGTTTAGCGTGCTCACGAGGCGCACGGGAAAAAAATAAGAAATCCCCATGTCCCTTTAGGGGCTCCGCAGTGGTCAAGACCACCGAGACCAAGTCATCACCAAGACCAGAGTGTATAGAGAGCGAGACTTTGAGGGGTCGAGAACGAGACTTTGAGGGGTTGAGAGCGAGACTTTGAGGGGTCGAGAACGAGACTTTGAGGGGTCGAGAACGAGACTTTGAGGGGTCGAGAACGAGACTTTCCTCAAAGATTCACATTCCCTTAAAAACATCCACAGAAAACAAATGAATTCTTCATTCATCTCTTTTATTGCCGTAAGTGCGTCATAAGAAATACTTTAAATAAAATAATCAAAAGCCACTTGAAATAAAATCCTGAGTCGTCTTTATCGGAGACGAGACGTTGGACTACAACACTGGGGCTCCGTACATTTCAAAATAAAAAGTAAGTTCTGCATCTTTCTCGGTTCATTTCGGTGAGCTATTAGCGCGGCGTGGCCTCCGTCTTACCGTATGATGTCTTTGTGTCCGTTGCGGGCGGCGAGGTGCAGTGGCGTGGTAAAGGCGGAGTCCGTCTGCTCCTTCCTCTCTCCTTCCAACAACGCCACCACCATGTTACTGCTCAGCAGCAGCTGGGACACCTGCAGGGCGACGGGACAACACAATCAAACTTCTCCTTCTGGGGCCTAGAAGTAGAAGTACACGTTCATACCACACTGTGATGCAGTACTGCGTACCACACTGTGATGCAGTACTGCGTACCACACAGTGATGCAGTACTGCGTACCACACAGTGATGCAGTACTGCGTACCACACAGTGATGCAGTACTGCGTACCACACTGTGATGCAGTACTGCGTACCACACTGTGATGCAGTACTGCGTACCACACAGTGATGCAGTACTGCGTACCACACAGTGATGCAATACTGCGTACCACACAGTGATGCAGTACTGCGTACCACACAGTGATGCAGTACTGCGTACCACACAGTGATGCAGTACTGCGTACCACACA
>CM042441.1:1515717-1520717 GCA_023631565.1 Gymnocephalus cernua
TTTTTGTGAAAACATCGGTAAGAGCCAATCAGGTTTAACCATGTATCAGCTAATTTAAATATCTCACGTGACTGTGTCAACAGGTATCTTTATGTAATATTGGATGTTGTAATATTGCGTTTTCTTTAGCGTGGTGTAAATGTTCTACAGAACAAGTTCCTTCCTGAGACGATGCGTCCGGAGCTTAGAGCTGCCCAAGACCTCTGTGTCTTCCCATCAACCATGCAAACTGGGGGGAGGGGGGGGGGGGGGGGGTCAAATTTTCAAATGAAAACTTTTTTTGGTGAAGTTTTTTGTCACTTTTTCCAGCGTTGTCACAAAACGCTGGAAAAAAAATCAAAAGGATTACCAAAGGTGACAAAAAAATAGGAAAAAAATACACAAAAATTGGGCAAAAACAACAAAAACATCGAAATGTTGAAATGTTGACCCAGAAAAACACAAGTTGCAGGTCTGCGGGACGCCAACACGAGGGTTAATAACTTGCTGAGTGTCTGTTTGTATTAAATTAAAGTGTTGGCTTAAATGTGACAACCAAACAAAACAACTTCTTTATTTTGAATAAAGTATTAATCAGATGTTTTGTGAAAACATCGGGAGTTAAATCTCTCTAAACTGTCTGGAAGTCTTCCCCAGTGTGTGTGTGTGTGTGTGTGTGTGTGTGTGTGTGTGTGTGTGTGTGTGTGTGTGTGTGTGTGTGTGTGTGTGTGTGTGTGTGCGTGTGTGTGTGTGTGTGTGTGTGCGTCTGACTGTGGGTGTGTGTCATCACCTACATCCATCCTAATCCCGCTCTGAAAACAACAGAGAGTCTGGCTGCAGGATTAATGCAAAAAATCCTTCCTACAGTGTTCATTTGATCAGAGAAAACCCGGCGCCACATCTGTCCCGCTGAGACACAAACGGGTCACTCGTACCCAACGGTACCTTCCTCAGTACTTTCCCTCTGTAGTAACAACAAAACAATAATTTCAGTTGTAAAAATCAATTATAATCTATCTTTTCAATAAACTGTCTGTACTTACTAGGGCCGTCCTCAACTAAAGAAATCCTTAGTAGTAGTAATCTAGTAATCTATTTGATTTAAAAATCAAGCTGGTCGGTCAAATCGATTCATATTTTCAAAATAATCGATTTTTTTAGATTATTTTTTTAGGTTTTATTATCTCAATCCAAATACAGTATAAATAATTTGGATGTTTAACAATCTTTGTTGCACACAGTGACTCTTCAGGTAGAGAAAGGGTTTGCCGTTGCAATGTTGTTTATGTTGATGCACTTTAATTAAATACAATAAATATATATTTTTAAAATATATTTACAGTTTGCAGATATTTTTTTTTAAATGGAAAGGGGGGGGGGGGGGGAATCGAATTGAATCGTAAATCGAGTTTTTTATGAAAAAATCGCCCAGCTCTAATATTTAGTCGACTAACACTTATGTGATGTTGTCGACTAATCGATTAGTTGATGTAATCGACAGAGCTGAGCTCTTTGAGAGCTGGTTAAGACTAGAAAAGCTCAATATAAATGTAGTTAATTAACCATCTGGAAAACTGAGTTTCTCTGAAATTAATCCTGCAAAAGCTCCACTTTAAATCTCGTGTTCACCAGAAATGTTCTCATAAGTTGTTTGGAAATGAGTAATTAAGCATGAATAAGCATAAAAATGACTTATTGACTAAAGAAATCTTAGTCGACTAAGACCAAAACGACAGATTAGTCGACTAATCGACTAAGGGGGGGGGGGGGGGGGGGGGGGGGGGGGGGCACTGGTACTTACAACGTTCTCAATGCTTCGGTTCTTATTTAAGGACCCTCGTTAAGCTACCGTTGAAGTTTGGAGATATTTTGAGCCTTTGTGTGTGTGTTATTAGATGTTCATTGAAGCGTGAGATAATGTATGACTATGTTTGTATGTAGGTTAACTGTATGTTTATTGTGTGTTTATGCGTGATGTGTCGCCATCTTGTTCTCTCGAATGCCCAAGACAAATTTCTCCTACAGGAGACAATAAAGGCTCATCTTATCTCATCTTATCTTAGCTTAGAGAACGGCCGAGTGGGTACACATCTGTTATTGACCCCGAGGCTGGTTTTGCGGCGGTCCTTTAACGTGACTCGGTCCTCTGTAGTACCGACGTTATTCGGTCGGTACCCGACCCTAGTTTGCACTCACCACTTCGTAGTGTCCGTACTGCGCTGCCAGGTGCAGAGGGATGTGTCCGTCCTGAGAAACGCCGTTCACCGACGCTCCGGAGCGGAGCAGCACCAGGACCGACTCGGCCTTCCCCTGCCAGGCGGCGTAGTGCAGCGGACGCATTCCTGCAACACGCCAACAAACACGGGTCACCTCATGGACATGCCAACACACACGGGTCATCACATGGACACGCCAACACACACACACACACACACGGGTCATCTCATGGACACGGCAACACACACACACACACACACGGGTCACCTCATGGACACGGCAACACACACACGGGTCATCACATGGACACGCCAACACACACACACACACACACACACACGGGTCATCACATGGACACGCCAACACACACACACACACACACACACGGGTCATCACATGGACACGCCAACACACACACACACACGGGTCATCTCATCGACACGCCAACACACACACACGGGTCATCACATGGACACGCCAACACACACGGGTCATCTCATCAACACGCCAACACACACACACGGGTCACCTCATGGACTCACTGATGCTCTCTTTACTTACTGGGTTAACTTCTGTTAGGTGGAGGGAGTCATCACATCATTTACTGAAGTCAAAATATTAATACCACAGGGTACAAATACTCATAATATATACTGTGTGTGTGTGTGTGTGTGTGTGTGTGTGTGTGTGTGTGTGTGTGTGTGTGTGTGTGTGTGTGTGTGTGTGTGTGTCTCTGTGTGTGTGTGTGGTTGTCTCTGTGAGTGTTTGTGTGTGTGTGTGTGTGTGTGTGTGTCTAACCGTTGCTGTCCTTAACGTCCACGGTGGCCTGAGCCTCCAGCAGTGCAGACAGCAGCTGTGCGGTCCCTGTGAGCGCAGCATGGTGCAGCGCCGAAAACCTGACACAACACAAAAGGTCAAAAGGTCAAAGGTCACAGATATGTCACATTTTGTAAACAAGTTTCCTCTAATCTGTCTAATCTAAAAGTTGCACAAGGGTTAATACACACACACACACACACACACTTCATATTTCAACACAATTTAATAACAGCAACACATCTTCAGCCACGCCCCTTTAATTGGTATTTTTTGGGACCCCAGACGAGTGGGGTCTCAATCAGGCGCAGGAAGAGATCCTCCGTTTCCCATGGTTACTGGTCCTTCAGTCTCACAGCAGCTCACACAGGTTATGTCTGTCTTGAAACTTGAGTCGGTTAAGTAAACAGTGACAGGTTCTCTCATGCATGGCAGCCTTTTCTATCATGTTTCGCAGACTTGCAAGTCTTACCAGACTACGTTCCGTCATATTTGGTATGTACACATATGATTTATATGAACTAAGCCAGGGTGGGTTGTGTGCCTTTTTTTGTGTGTGTGTGTGTGTGTGTGTGTGTGTGTGTGTGTGTGTGTGTGTGTGTGTGTGTGTGTGTGTGTGTGTGTGTGTGTCTTTGTGTGAGTCAGACGTGGACCTGCAGCTACAGGACAACACCTGGGAACAGACACACCTAGTAAACCTCTTCATCATCGTTACCGTTAACTCCTTCAGCCCCAGAACACGTCCAGTCATCAGCCTCCCAAACTCTCTCATTGGCTTCATATATATATATACTGTATATGTGGATTGATTTACGGGATGTCTCGATGGAAGTTCACCCGGATGTCCGTCCCCTTTCTCTGTCTCTGTGTTGGCGTTCTAACCTGCGGCTGATTTGTGAGGACTCTGGTTAACTGCTCCTCAGATCTCTGCAGGGTAAATCCAGACAGCTAGCTAGACTATCTGTCCAATCGGAGTTTTCTGTTGCACGACTAAAACTACTTCTGAACGTACACATGTTCCACCAAAACAAGTTCCTTCCTGAGACTATTTAGCAGAGGCACCGTGGCTCCGTCCGGAGCTTAGCCCCGCCCAAGATGATTGAGATTGGTTTAAAGAAATGCCGATAAACGAGAGAACGTTTTCCTCCCATCCAGGAATGCTGTGTGGACTAGACAGACCTTCCTCCACAGAGCTGTGTGTGTGTGTGTGTGTGTGTGTGTGTGTGTGTGTGTGTGTGTGTGTGTGTGTGTGTGTGTGTGTGTGTGTGTGTGTGTGTTACCATGTGTGGCTGGCTGTGTGTGGCTGCATGACTCCTCTGCAGATATGAGCTACTGTATGAGAGCTGCGGCGGTTCTTGTGCCGGTGCCACTGACTGAATGTCCCATCTGAGAGTCCCCCCCCCCCCCCCCCCCCCCCACCAACACATGTGAAGCTCAGACAGGAGAGGAAACAAAGCTACAGGCTACGTGTGTGTACATAAAGCAGGCTGAGAGAGAGAGAGAGAGGGATGAAAAAAGGCAGAGATGGAGGGCTGTTCTTTCTCTGTGTTTCGTAACGCGAGCGCTGGTATTCACGGGGCACAGCAGAGACAGCGCCGAGGGCCGCTCCGACAATAATGGATGGATTACTGAGAGTGGAGAGAGAGGGATAGCGAGACAGAAAGAGTAGGAGGAGAAGAACTCAGGAGGGTTTAAACGGAGCTGGGAGGAAGTCTCCATGTTAGTCTGAAAAGGAGAGCAGAATCCCTGAAGGCTGCTGACGGAGAGACGCTCCATTATTAACACGGGATCACAGGAACAGAGAGAAGTATTCAGATCCTTTACTGCAGTACAAGTACCAATGCATCCATGTATAAATACTCTATTACAAGTCAAAGTCCCCCCACCGCTGGCCCAGGCTGTAGGTGGAGTCAGAGAGATTTATTTTAAAGTACCTGCTTCATGTAGTTCTACTGGAACAGAGGGTCAGTTTCAGCAAATATGATAGA
>CM042441.1:1525717-1533217 GCA_023631565.1 Gymnocephalus cernua
AAAGGCAAGAATAGGTAGAAAATAGTATCAAAAACTTAGAAAACAGAGACAAAAACTTTGTAAAAAGCGAGACTTGTAAAAAAAAAAACATAGTGGAAAGAAGGACGACAAACTGAAGAAAAAAGAAGACCGTACAAAAAAGGAAGGAAGGCAAGAACAGGTCGAAAATAGTGACAAACAGCGACAAAAACTTAGAAAAAAAGCACACACATACCCCTGCAGTCCTCCAGAGTACCCCTAGGGGGACACGTACCCCCTGCAGTCCTCCAGAGTACCCCTAGGATCACACGCACCCCCTGCAGTCCTCCAGAGTACCCCTAGGGGTACATGTACCCCTTGCAGTGCTCCAGAGTACCCCTAGGAGCACACGTACCCCCTGCAGTCCTCCAGTGTACCCCTAGGAGCACACGTACCCCCTGCAGTCCTCCAGAGTACCCCTAGGGGTACACGTACCCCCTGCAGTCCTCCAGAGTACCACCAGGGGGACACGTACCCCCTGCAGTCCTCCAGAGTACCCCTAGGAGCACACGTACCCCCTGCAGTCCTCCAGTGTACCCCTAGGAGCACACGTACCCCCTGCAGTCCTCCAGAGTACCCCTAGGGGTACACGTACCCCCTGCAGTCCTCCAGAGTACCACCAGGGGGACACGTACCCCCTGCAGTCCTCCAGAGTACCCCTAGGATCACACGTACCCCCTGCAGTGCTCCAGTGTACCCCTAGGGGGACACGTACCCCCATTTGAGAACCACTGAACTAGACTACACCACTGGGTCTGACTGACTCCTCCCCCTCACCGCGGCGGCTCTGTGGACTCTCTCCTGCCTCGTCTCTCGGCTGTCAGCGCTGCATTAAGTCATCGCGGCTCTGTCCGGCCCTCTGCTCCATGACCTTTGACCCCGCTGGGCGACCCTCTGACCCTCTCAGGGGCCGAACAAAAGAGTAGGGGACAGTCGACGGGCGCCCCGGGACTCATGTGTCTCTGCCGCTGGTGTTTTACGGCGCTCTCGAGACTCTCGGGGAGCTTTTGTTATGATGACAGTGGTGACTTTAAGGCTGCGACGGTTGGTTTGTATCAGGGCGGCGTTAAGGGCGAGCAGACAGGACGCGCGTTCTGCTTCTGAAATACAGAAACATAGACAACTTTTACCGTATTCTGTTGAGGAAATATTCCTTTACTAAGGGCTGAAACGGTTCCTCAATTGTCTCGAATAATTCCACTACTATCGATGCAAATTTGGTCACCTTGAAGCTTTGTTTAATACGTAGGGCCGTCCTCGACTAAAGAAACTCTTAGTCGACTAACACTTATGTGATTTTGTCGACTGATCGATTAGTTGATGTAATCAACAGAGCTGAGCTCTTTGAGAGCTGGTTAAGACTAGAAAAGCTCAATATAAATGTAGTTAATTAACCATCTGTAAAACTGAGTTTCTCTGAAATTAATCCTGCAAAAGCACCACTTTAAATCTCGTGTTCACCAGAAATGTTCTCATAAGTTGCTTGGAAATGAGTAATTAAGCATAAATAAGCATAAAAAATGACTTATTGACTAAAGAAATCTTAACGACCGATTAGTCGACTAATCGACTACGAGGGGGGGCAGCCCTAGTAATATGTAACTAACGTTGTACCGAGGACTTTAAATTGACACCCGCCAACCCGCCAAATGCAGGTAAAAAATTTTTTTTTTTCGCTGTAAAGTTATTAGACAATTTGTCTCGTGGATGAAAACGCCTCAACATTTGGTAGCTTTGTGGGCCTAGGTGGTCAATTGCCTGTTTTTACTGTGTGGACTTGTGTGCTATCTTCATGTAACATCGATAGCCGGGCCTATTGATGCATGTTTAGGATACTAGACGGGTGGTATAGATTCTTAATTTCTCACGAAGCTGATCGCTGATCGGTTGCGTGTCAGTTAAACTTCTGATCTCCAATCCTCTCTGTATCTGTCAGAAGCGGCGCTGTCCTGAGCTTAAAGATAGACGACTTTACGGCTTAATTATCGTGTTAATAGGCGTGTGTGTTCGTGTCGGTCGCTGTCCACTTCCTAAGGTTCTGAAATGCAAACATTTTGTGACTACTTTTGTTTTTTTTTAAAGGGCGTGCGACGTGCGCCCTTGAGCACTCACGGAGGAAAACATAAATCGGCGCCTATGCTCTGCTACACCCAAGTTCATAGCAACAGAAATGACAAAGGGAGGATACGGTTAGAACAATGGTTTCATGATAATAAAGAGCGTACCTGTGTTACTACATCATCTTGGTCACATGACGGTGATTATACAACAAAAGATGTATCCTGGAATTCACTCAAAACTTCAATTTGTTTGAAAGAAAGTGAGACTGAAAGAGGTAATTATATTGTCAATCGTGATTATTTCTGAGACAACTAATTGCGCAGCAACATCTCTCGAGATACGAGTGGAAACATGCAGCGGTGTGTGTGTTTAGAGACGAGACGGCTCGGAGATGTTTGAGAGGAAGCAGCAGGAGGGAAATAAACACACTCGGAACAAAGAGAAATATTGATGAGGAGGGAGTCAACTTTCTCCGTCTGTTTTCTCCTTCCAGGCTAACGAGCTCCGAGGGGGGGGGGCGTTCGGCAGAATGAAGTTCTGACAGCAAACACGAATACACTCTGAATGTGCTGAGTCAAGTGCTGACTTCTGCCCGCGTAGTTTCCATGGTTACTGCAGAGTGGAAACACTTGTATAGAGGCAGAGGGAGCTGAGTAACGGCCGGCAGAGGGAGCTGAGTAACGGCCGGCAAAGGGAAGGAGCGGAGTAACAGCCGGCAGAGGGAGCGGAGTAACGGCTGGCAAAGGGAGGGAGCACAGTAACGGCCGGCAGAGGGAGCGGAGTAACGGCCGGCAGAGGGAGCTGAGTAACGGCCGGCAAAGGGAAGGAGCGGAGTAACAGCCGGCAGAGGGAGCGGAGTAACGGCTGGCAAAGGGAGGGAGCACAGTAACGGCCGGCAGAGGGAGCGGAGTAACGGCCGGCAGAGGGAGGGAGCACAGTAACGGCCGGCAGAGGGAGGGAGCGGAGTAACGGCTGGCAGAGGGAGCGGAGTAACGGCCGGCAGAGGGAGGGAGCACAGTAACGGCCGGCAGAGGGAGCGGAGTAACGGCCGGCAGAGGGAGCGGAGTAACGGCTGGTGTGTGTGCATGATAAAATGACATGCATAGCAAATACATTTGTTCAGATTGACAGCGTTGTCCATACTGTAGTACTGTAGTACTGAAGATGCATCGTTGAACTACAGAAAAAAGACACACAAATACATTTCTGGTCTGTGGTAGAAGCGGAAAGAGACTCGCGGCAATAACACAAAATCTGATCAATTTTGTCTGTCAAAAGATGTCATTTAAACGTCTTAAATAAAACTTAATGACGCCCCACACTCACACTCTGCCACTTTAGACACACACACACACACACACATTATGCCACTTAGCACACATATATAGACATGTGTATCCTGTGTAAATTATGTTTATAAGCTACTGAACGTTAACTGTCTGTATTTGTACGTTGAGGCCACGTCTCAGATGATTTTCTGTCCTCACAGACAATAAAGGTTTCTGAATCTGAAAAAGCGTGCGTTTGTTTATATTGTTTATTTATCACTCACCCGTCTGAGTCCTGGTAGTTGACATTCAGTCTCTTGGTGGAGCCCAGCAACTCTGGAACACACAGAGCACACATTATGAGAATGTAGTTTGGATCAACGGGAGTATGTCTCCAGGATAAAGCCTGGATGCCAGTACGTACGTATCATTTTATTTCTATAGTTTGTAGTAGGGAGGCACTGAATACTGGGCTTTTTGACGGGTTCGGTTTCTGCCGAATATTAATCCGAGTCAGTCAGCGGCAAAAACAGAACTTCTGTGAAGGTAAATACAAGCTGGACAACTGTCTGATGACCGTGACTGAAGGTGCTGCAGTGTTTACTATCAGGGGTCTCAGGGGGTCAAAGGTCAGCGTGCAGGGGGAGGATGGGACCCTGGATCCCCCCCGTCTGCAACATCTCTGCCCCCCCCCCCCCCCCCCCAACAACATCAGGGCTTTGAAGTCTTTAAGATCTCGGGGAAACTCAGCAGGCGTTCCCTCCGGGGGTCCCGGCGCTGCTTTGATTATGACCTGGATATTATAATTAATGAATCTAAACTCAGACACAAACTCAACGTAACACGTGTGTGTGTGTGTGTGTGTGTGTGTGTGTGTGTGTGTGTGTGTGTGTGTGTGTGTGTGTTTCTGTGTGTGTGTGTTGATTATCAAAGAAAAGATTATCAATCTGCAATGCCGTACTTCTAGTGTAGCTTGTTATGAGAAGAGACAGTTTCTTGTTTGTGTGTGTGTGTGTGTGTGTGTGTGTGTGTGTGTGTGTGTGTGTGTGTGTGTGTGTGTGTGTGTGTGTGTGTGTGTGTGTGTGTGTGTGTGTGTCTGTATTAATGGGAATGAATCTAAACTCAGACAAACTCAACGTCACATGGAAACTGTCTCTTCACATAACAAGCTACACTGGAAGTACGGCATTGCAGATTGATAATCTTTTCCTTGATAATCAACACACACACACACACACACACACACACACACACACACACACACACACACACACACACACACACACACACACAGAGACACACACACACACACACACACACACACCTTATGTACTAATATATCGGTCTAACTACGAAGACTAAGTGCAAAGGTTAAGTGAAGGTTGTCTGTCTTTGTTGTCTGGCCTCCAACAGGAAATAATTGACGCTAAATATTTTAGCTGGCGGTCGTCTTCATCTTCATCATCTGCTGCACATTTGTTATTTTTAATGTTGTTTTATGGAGCAAGGAAGTTTCAGCCAGCCTGTGTGTGTGTGTGTGTGTGTGTGTGTGTGTGTGTGTGTGTGTGTGTGTGTGTGTGTGTGTGTGTGTGTGTGTGTGTGTGTGTGTGTGTGTGTGTGTCTGTCTAACCCAATATAAGGGTTAAAGTTTAACTTCACAGCTTTGTGCAGCTTGTTATAACGACCCCGGACCAGGCTGATTTCAGACAGCATTGAGTCTTCTACAGGAGCAGAATCCTCCGTTAGCTCGGGGCCAGTCTACCTCGGATGGTTTAATCCTCCGTTAGCTCGGGGTCAGTCTACCTCGGATGGTTTAAACCTCCGTTAGCTCGGGGTCAGTCTACCTCGGATGGTTTAAACATCACGGCGGATAATCTGAACCCTCACGGAGAAAATCACCGGGGTTCATACACTTCCACAACAGCTGACCAGTCTCAGTTTATCGTCTGGTGAAACTCTGAGATAGTCTGAGAGAAAGTGTGTTTGTTTGATGCAGCCGGTCTGTTTGAAGGAGATCTCGGAGGGAAACAAGCCCCCCCCCCGGCACAGGAACACAGGAACACAGGAAGCAGGAGTGGGAGTGGGACACGTCTGTCTTTATCTGCTGACTGAATGAGGGCAGTGACGCAGTGTGTCTTATCTGTGTCTGTGGGATGAGTGTTTGGACCCAGACGCTACATCCACACAGCTAACTGCTACGTTTGTGTGTGAGTCAGACCTGCCAACACCCCCGTTTTCCCCCCGTTTTTTACGGCAAACTCCCATAATTTGCACGGCGCAAACTCCTTAAATAATCGGCCCAATATGTTTGTCTAATGTTGACCAGTTGCCAGATCTGGTATGAAACGCATCCTATTCACACAATCCACACACCATATACAATGTTCAACCCGTCTGTCACCTCAACCTGGCAACCTATAACCCTCAACCTGGCAACCTATAACCCTCAACCTGGCAACCTATAACCCTCAACCTGGCAACCTATAGCCCTCAACCTGGCAACCTACAACCCTCAACCTGGCAACCTATTACCCTCAACCTGGCGACCTATAACCCTCAACCTGGCGACCTGTAACCCTCAACCTGGCGACCTGTAACCCTCAACCTGGCAACATATTAACCTCAACCTGGCAACCTACAACCCTCAACCTGGCAACCTACAACCCTCAACCTGGCAACCTACAACCCTCAACCTGGCAACCTACTACCCTCAACCTGGCAACCTATTACCCTCAACCTGGCAACCTATAACCCTCAACCTGGCAACCTGTAACCCTCAACCTGGTGACCTGTAACCCTCAACCTGGCGACCTGTAACCCTCAACCTGGCGACATATTAACCTCAACCTGGCAACCTACAACCCTCAACCTGGCAACCTACAACCCTCAACCTGGCAACCTATAACCCTCAACCTGGCAACTTATAACCCTCTACCTGGCAACTTATAACCCTCTACCTGGCAACTTATAACCCTCAACCTGGCAACCTACAACCCTCAACCTGGCAACTTATAACCCTCAACCTGGCAACCTACAACCCTCAACCTGGCAACCTGTAACCCTCAACCTGGCAACCTACAACCCTCAACCTGGCAACCTATAACCCTTAACCTGGCAACCTATAACCCTCAACCTGGCAACCTACAACCCTCAACCTGGCAACTTATAACCCTCAAACTGGCAACCTACAACCCTCAACCTGGCAACCTGTAACCCTCAACCTGGCAACCTACAACCCTCAACCTGGCAATCTATAACCCTTAACCTGGCAACCTATAACCCTCAACCTGGCAACATATTACCCTCAACCTCAACCTGGCAACATATTACCCTCAACCTGGCAACATATTACCCTCAACCTCAACCTGGCAACATATTACCCTCAACCTGGCAACATATAACCCAGTCGATCTCTGCGCACGCTTCGCGGAAAGTTCAGACCAGAAAGTGAGCTGATAAAAATCTGCGGTCTCCTGGGTGAAAGTCCTGTTGTTGTTTGACCCATTCACCCCCCCCCCCCCCCCAACCAACCTCCCTAGCTTTCATACTACTCGCTACAGCGTCAATTCACCACACACACACACACACACACACACACACACACACACACACACACACACACACACACACACACACACACACACACACACACACACACACACACACACACACACGTTTGAGTATTGTAAGTTTTACAGAAGGTTTGAAGGAGAATAATATTTTCTGTATCTTATTAAACTGTGTTTAGTTTTCCCCGTGTTCTCCTCTCTCTTCTTCACCCCTTGATGTCAGTCTGCAGCGTCCCGGAGACGACAGGCAGCGAAGGCCGAGAGCTGTTTGCATTCCTGCGCAGCGACAGAGACGTTCAGGCCGAGCGCGGGAGGAATGAACGCGGGTGTTATCGGCCTCTGGCGTGCGAGCGTGACGTGGCCGTTATCGGCCCGATGATAAGACGGAGCAGCAAGGAGTCACGGGTCAGGTGTCAAACACAACGTCACGACTTTGTCCCAAACATATTCACTTTGTTATCACGTAGGACAGAAGGAAGCTGTCCACAACACGTCAAAAACCTTTTAAAAACCGCAGCCAAAGGGGCGGCCTCTAGCTCACCCAGTAAGAGCGTGCGCCCCATGTTGGCTGAGTCCTGCAGCGG